>MJUU01048406.1:207233-222420 GCA_002080025.1 Modiolus philippinarum | reverse complement strand
AATTTTCAATTTTTTTGTCAGATCTTGATGCAGTATTTTTCTGTAAGTTTCTTAAAGCATGTTTAAACAGATACTTTTAACAATTAAAACCATTTCAATAAATAAGAGGCCCAAAGGGGCTTCATCTGTTTTAGAATAAAGGGGTTAAATTGGGTGTTTTAATGGTAATAAACAAACTTTTGAACTATGTGAGATATACTTTTAATACTTGGCAAGTGTATAGGTCTTGACAAGAGGAACATGAATATGCAAAAAAATAGGGTCACAGGTCAAGGTCATAGGGGTCAAAAAGGGGTAAAATTGGGTATTTTCATATATTTTACTGTAGAATCTGGGGGCATATGTAGTGTTTCACAAACACATCTTGTTTTACCTTCTAAAACCTAAAATGAAAGAATAAGAGAAAGACCTATGGAAAAAAGAATATCACCCTTATCTTACCTAAACCATCATCTATGTAACTATAGATCATTACTAGTGAATAGTGTCCTATATAATGCCCTATTGCTGATATTGCAAATATTGTGAAAATGGTACAATATGGAGATGTGATTAAGGTAAGTTGGTGAAAACATTTTGGCAGTATTTAATAACTAAATGTATAACAAACAAACATGAAATTTGATCTAAAAATAGAAGCACTTTTTTCTGGTTAATACAGTCACACACAAAAATTCCTTAATTAATTAGTACATAATTTCTTTTTCAAAAAGATCTGGATAATGTTATAAAGCAATTTCATCAATTATTAGAATTTATGCACTGAAGATTGAGGTTATAAAAAAACTTGTTCATAAATGCTGAAAATAGTCTGACTAGAGCTTCCAGTTTCCAATGCCATCTTCACACAGAGATCCCTTTTTGGTATAAACTAGAAAATGAAAGAATATACCTTTTCCCTCAACTAATTTTCTAGACAAATTAATGGAAGAGTACATGTTCATTTGTACATTTCATTATACATACAAATTAAGAACTATCATCACCCCACATTCACTTAAAATACAAGGATGTCAGCAATTCTAACAGTATAAACTTAAATAATCTTCAAACCTTATGACAATTATCCATTTAAATTATAACCTTCAAAAAGTGAAGACGTAACATTTATCTTACACACAGATAATTACATTCAGTATGAAAGTTTGAAGAAACATTGTAATCAACATTCTACAATGTTATAACTCTGTACAAATGTTGGCTTTGGAGGACTGTTTTACCAATACTTTTTATAGATATGTATATGTAATAGATCCTTTTATGATAACTGCGTTGATACAATTTTGAGTGGAAAATAAAACAATTCCCGCAAAAATGATGTCAGGACAATTAATCAAGGCGTCACATATATCATGACATTGCATTTTATCCACTCAAAGGCTTATGGTCGCATGTGCAAAACTCAGGACCGCAGTTATCATGAAAGGGTCTATTATACATACTGATATTGAGCAATTTATTGGAATACTTCAATTTTAAAGCAGAGGAAATCTAAAACATTCTGTTACAACTAATATAGGATTTCCATTACCAAAAAATACATGTCAATAGTAGTACTTCTATGGGAGCTAGTATATGAAAATATACATAAAACTGTTTGATCACAAAATGCAGTTTCTAATTTTACAGGAAATTTGCCTTTTTATTCAGTTTCTTTGATTAAATGTTAACTTTAACTTTATAAAATAAATAATTATTATTTCCACTTAAAATTTGTCAAAAAAATATTTTTTTAAACAATATATGTATTTACTTAATGCATATTTTACATTTACATATTCAATAAAACAAATAATCAATAAAAGTAATACCTTTGGGCCATACAGAATACAAATTTTCTTATCTGCAAATTAAATTACACTGTTTCAAATTAAATAATATTAAAACTCTCTCACTCTTACTTTAAGGGGATACGATACAGTAAAGATCCNNNNTCTTTCCAAATCTGCAAAGAAAAGTATACCTTCATGATTTCGTTTTCGAGATAATTGTGATTCAAAATCGCCCATTTTCCAAAATGTTACGTAAAAAAATGGATTTTTTCAGTAATTTTTAAAATGTCATAACTTTAAAACTAATTAAGCTAATCGCTTCGGTTTTTTTGCTACAGTTTCGTGAGATAATTCTGAAGAAGTTAAGTAAAAAATTTTAATAAAAAATTTCATTATTTGTTGTTCCAAACTGACATTTATGTAAATATTTATTGAATAAACGTCCGTTTCTAGTAGGTAAAATTTCACATAGAAAAAAATTGTGAACTGATTTTTTCTTCAAAATTCGCGGAGATCTCCGTAGAACATGACTCTTTCAAAATTCGCTTTGAAAAATGGGGGTCCATGTGCTTATTTTAAAGCTACAGGGAGAAAACTGTCTTTTTTTATCGCTACAAATGAACATTGCCGGTTTTGGCGCGAAATGACGTTACAAATATTTCGCTCGGAAACTTGAACGACGTCAATCTGTGTTTTCCTGTGTGTAAGGGCTGCAAAAAATGGAACAGAGTTGAATACCATTAAACAATTATACAGGAAATAAAAGACATCAAACACAACAGAGAATTTATCATGTGATTACTGATTACTTCCGTCTAAAGACATTCACATAGATCAGTCAAACACATTCCAAAAAAATGCAATTAACCGAATCCCGTTCCTGATAAGTGTTTTTCCCGAATTCTCGGTGAAATAAATGACCTTTCGCGTTGTCCCGAAAAAGATTATACCGACCTTCATTTAAAGTTAAATGCGTTTCATAGGAAAATTATCATGCATGTGTAGTGCTCTCCAATACCATACTATTACCTATATACTTATTGATAATATATTGTATAGTAATATTACGTACAAAATTTGCATGGTAAAAATATTGTGATATGAAATAGCCATTTTTACGGAGTTTTAATTGAATTTTCACAGCATCCCGTGAAAATTCAAATCGTAAAATGCCGTGAAATTCCCCTGGAAATGGCCATGATAATGCGCCACCTGACTCCCTCGCAGCAACCTTTTCATTTTTACCAGCTAAAATTAGAAAAGTCACATGATTCTCACGGATTATTTTTTAGCTGTCTCATGCTAGATTTGAACTAACAACCTCGATATTTGTAAGCCAATGCGCTAAAAATTACGCAAGATCTCAAGTTTTCAATTTTGTGGTGTTCTTGTTCATTCCTACATTCAGTTGTTTATTTGTTTCGTCTTTGTGAAGTTGCCTCATCTTTTTTTTTTATGTTTGTTTGTTTGTTTATTTTTTTATGATGAATTCAGGTATTTTATATGCTACTCATATTCTGTGAATTGCCATGACTTTTGACTTTTTCCATAAATAAACAAGAACAATTTTGCAGAAACTAATTAACGGCATTTTCACGGGAGATAAATGTACGCATAGGTTATAGAAACTCTACGGGAAGCTTATTCAATAAATGCAAAAAATAAGTCATTGGAAAAGTCACGAGATTTTAATGACTCTTGAAATTTCTTAGTATTTTTATGGACTTGTATTCCAGTAGTGGTGTTAAATAATAATTACAGCAAACTTGATAAATTTCTTCTGTGCGGTTGTTTACGTGTAACAAGTGTAAATATTTTTTAACGAAATCAAATTGTTGTTGGAAAAAATGAATTCTATTGCAAACGATGCCGATAGGAAGTCTTTGCTATCAGGTATCAATTTGACAAGTATGTCGGATCTGGAGCTACCACTTTCCCAATTGTGTTATGAGCGATTCATAACCACGTCAATTAGCATAGATTTATTGTACATGTTTCTGTCCGCAATTCGCGTAGTCTGGTATTTATGACGTCGTGCTCTATTTCGTGAGTCTATCGTGACGTCGCAAAAACAACATGCCATATGCGGCGACGTTATTATCTGCCCTTGGTACTGTATCGTATCCCCTTAACTGATACCAAGGTCCTCTTTGATACCTCTGCATCTAAAAAATATATATTTCAATTTTTAAATTTGAAATCCTACATTAGAAAATAATATTTCTCACATTATCATTTCTTTTATTATATAAACAGGTATAAATATACTGAACCACAAGTACACATTTACACCAAGGAGGTATAATGAGAAGGATATGCAACTCGTACACAATCCATTTAGCTTTTTAAAATCTGTGGTGGGACATGCATTCATTTTGTAGCTAACTACAGAAAAAGTTGTATATGGATTCTAATGAAGTGATGTTTTTCTGAAAGTTGAATCATTTTTACTTTGTTAGAGTAAATATCTTTTCATTATAGCAAGTACTTTCTTCAATACACCTGAATGAAATTTGTAACCAAGATATTTTCATTGAGTTTTTTGTTACTTCCGGTTTACATCAGTAAAAATGCACCACAATTTGCATTTTAAGACTTTAAAAGTAGTTCAGAAAATTGATATTTTCATAAAGTCTGCACTGCCATAAGAATTTTTGTGACCATCATTATTATATTTATGTTGTTTTAATACTTTAAAGATAGTGTTCTAAAATTAACAAAATCTCACATCTAAATATACTTCCAATTTATCATGAGATGTTTATCCTTCTCATTATAAGTCCTTGTTTACACCAATTCAGTAAAAATCCAAGTTTAATACAACAAGCTACTCCACACTGTGAACAAATACATAACTATATTTTCATACACTTAGTAATCACTTATCACAGTCAATCATCAATACATACAATGAATGGTAAATGCTCTAACTCCATGGTATATGTAATACCATTTTATTCTTTTGTAATCAGAATTGACATTTCAATATCACTTTATCTGAACTATTTTCAGCAGTACCTTGAATGTTCAAAATAACTTACATTCCACTGTATGCATTTATCCTCAACTTAACCCTATAACAATTATACCCATAAATGTCTGAGCTCGATCTGTAAACAGAGTCAATACTAATATTATATAATAATAATACTGTTTAACTACTAGGTCTTAGATACATCTCTGTTACGAGTTAGGCTATGATGCCTCTCCATAATTTTCTTCGTCGTCTTCACCATACATTTCCTCTTCAGAAGATTCCTCATTCATATCATCTATGTCCTCACCCCCACTGTATAAATTGTCATCCTCATCTCTCCTATGTAGTGTCTGTCGTCTGTGTATTGGTTCTACCAGATCATCATCATCAACCCTGTATAATATACAATTTTATCAATCTATGGTTTAAATTGGCCTATGCCATCATAAATTTTTAACATTTAATGGTGTACTTTTACAGAAATATCACTTATTTCCAACAGATGGACAAAGAATTTTAATATTTTTTTATTTACTTATCAGACCTACAAATACACTTCACAAAAGTTGGTTACACAAAAAAAATTTGGCATGAAATATATTAAAACTTCAAAACTGTATTTCAGCTATTTCAGCTATTTAGATATTCATTAGAAAAGTAGAATTTGCATGTAATAAAAGCATTATGTTTTATCTTTTCTACATTAGGACTCTAAAGAATTGTTTCAAAATCATAGTGATGTATCAATATTTGTTAATTTTATATGCAAAAGGTAGAATTAACACACAATTTTCCCAGTGTCATTGGTCATTTTAACATTTGTACTACTTTTGTCATTTAATTTGAACACAAGTTCCTACTTAGATTATGTTTATTGTGTAAAGGTTTCAAATAAATCTGTTGAAGTTGACCAAAATTTTGAATCAGAAACAAATATAACCCTAAGCTAAACTGATACATATGGAATCATTTAAATCTTATTTATAACAAAAAGCTTTTTATCAACAATAAATGGAACAGCCTCTTGGAGTGAGTGGTGGTCCATTATTGGAGACAATAACCAATGTATCAGGAACAAAATTATGTTATCCTTTTTATCTGTAATTACAAAAAAAACTTTGCATGTGATGGTACAGAATTTCAAATTAGAACAAAAATATTAGTAAATTATTATAGTTTCTGGTTCGTTTGTAGTAAATTCATATAATAATGTACTATTTGCAAAAATAGGGCAGGGCTTTTTTGGGTTGCAGATTACTTCCCACTTTGGAATTGGAATTGTATCCCTTTTCAAAATTTCATCAGAATAATGCAGAAAAGATCTACTACTAAAAGGATACACAAAACTCATTGTAATACATTTTAAAAGCTGTAAAAATGGAAAGTGAAGTAAAAAATATGTTAAAGCTGAAAAGAACTGTTTACACACATATATATTGCTATTCTATTTGCTTATTGTTTTGTGCATTAAAGTACAGAGATATCGAGATTGTTAATAAACATATAATATTTTCAAAGCAGTTTGTTCTGACTGATGTTAATTGAGAGAAAATATATAGCATGTAACTCTCACCTTTTTAACTATGCAGAATTTACAGTACTTCTATTTCATTTCATTTACATTTAGATCAGTAAATGTAGAAACTGAATGTAAAATATTTTTCCTGTAAAACAATTCATAGTAAAGTTCTAAGGGCTGTTCCAGAAATAATTGTGTGGGGCAATTGTAAGGCATTTTAATAAAAATTTGATTGATAAAGGGTAAATTACAAAACTTCCACTGTAGAAACAAATAGAAAAAAGAAATAAAAATTTTTATGCATCATGGAGTGTCTACAACTTTAACCCCATACAATTCTGCAATAGCCTAAAACTTATTTCTCATTTCCAAGATATTTATTTGACGACAAACACAAAGTGATGATTGCTGTTTGAGATAGACTAGATTTCGTAAGAACACTTAATTTACCTCTTTTTATCATCTGTTTTCCTGTACAAACCAATTATTACACATTAGTTCATTCTAAATGATTTTGTTCTACTTTGGCATTTTAAATGTCTTTTGTTATATACAAAATTTTTTTATTACCAATACATAAATTTTTTTAACTGTAATTTATATACCGTTTTTTGGTGTGTATTACACGCACATATTTTCCCCCAGAAAGGTCCTAGTGAGAGGGGATGCGTTTAATACATGCGAACTTCAAAAGACTATTTTTTTCTGACCACTGCTAACTTAACTTCAGACCGGAAATGACATTGGAAATAAGTATAAAATCCTTGTTGTGATCCAGATACGACCCTGTGTTTGATGATAACAAAGTTTGCTAATGTTAACATGAATAGACGTGTATTGTTTTCTTTGTATGCAACATGTATATTCAGAGATTTCCCGGTACCCGAAATTTCATCTCGATTGTGTCCGCCATATTTGTTTTGATTAGGTGAAGCCGGTTCCGGTTTTAAGGGGAACATGATACTTGCAAGTCATTATGTAATTATATTTATGAAAAGGGATAGTTTAAATGAAATTAATTAATACATAAACCGATTATAAAGATCAATAAGGGAATATCACTTAAAAATTTACCAAAGGCAAACCATAATAATTACGTTTCCGTAACCGACTTTGACTTTTAATTACGTTTGGAGATAAACTTCCTGTGTTTACAAAATCAATATTTTTCGTTTGCAAATTCCCAAAATGTTTGAAAAAACCATTAAATAAATACAGGTTCAGTTATTCCCCTAAATATAAGTGAATAAAGCATCATGTATTCCATTTAATTCAGTCTACAAGTTAACTCTCGGCGTCTCCAGACATTTTTGGACAGAACATGTTGTTGAAAATTTACATGCGTTTTTTACACACGAACTAGATTTTTTCTGATTCTTTTCCTCTGAGAAAGGGGGTGCATTTTATACACCAATGCGTTTGATACACACCAAAAAACGGTACTAATAAAAATTAAATTAAAATGAAGTAACAAGTTAAAAACAACATACAGTAAATCTGGATCTTGAGCTGTGGCACCAAGATTTTGCTGTGAGTCTGACAATGGTGGAAAGGACACCATATTTTCTGCTGTATATTTTGTACGTGTCCTAATCAAGGCTTCACTGAACTTCTGTCCCATATCTTCCAACATTGATGTTGTTATATGTTGATCCTAGTAAAAAGTCAAAAATTAATCTTTAGGTAGTAGCAGAGTCTAAAATTTGTCTAATAGCATTTCAGATATTGGCAGTAAAATTATGAAATAATTCAAGGAAATTCCAGTTTATCATTGTTTTACACCAGGTTGACCTGGTCTAAGTCCAATTTATTTTAACCGAATGTTAACGAGGGCTTAAAATATAACATTAATGGCAAGTCTGGTGTAAAACGCTGATAAACTGGAGTCTCCGCTTATTATTGATTCTTATAGGACAATTACGGTATATTTTTTGTATTGACGAGACCTTTGATTACATATAATGTCTGCCATATTTTGCTTTTCTAGTAATGGAATGTACCCATTGTCACAAACATAACTGTTAACATAATATCAGAACCAGATATATGTGTTCTTTGAACAGAACATCACAGGGCATGCTTGCCTTTTTTTCATGCCTTCACAATGGCAAAATTGTCTTTTTGCTGTGGGAGTCACTTAAAAGTCATTCTTTGTCACGTGTTACTTATATGTTTTTGATTCCTTTACACTTCTTGTCTCAAAGCATTTTAAGCATATCATATTAGAATCCACAATAAGTACTCTACATTGTACAAAGTCAAATAAGCTACATGTATAAAATACCATAAACATACAACAAGTACATACCTTAAATTTACCATCTCTGTCTATACCACAATATGTACTCTCCATTGTATAACTCCGTAACACACCAATCTGTCTCCATACAACAACTCGGGCTGTTGTCTCCTTAGCTTTCTCTACAATAAAACTACAATTTGGCCAGGAAAATACTGGTGATGTTAGATGTAATATTCTTGGTAATGTCTGAAAAAATAAGACAACATTTCATTTAGTACAAAAGTTTCAACAAGAGTTGTCAGAAGACAACATAGCTTGCTGGGGATTCCAGTAACCTCAATTCACAATAAATTCGAAAGAAAGCTTTCTTCACAAGAAAGTCACATATGAAATATCACGGTGTATATCCAAAACGGAACCTTCGTGATGATTGTTGACGTTGCGTGATCCTTCGGGAACAAGTAACAGATCCTTGGTAGATTTCACAGGTAAGTTGCGATAGCAGTCTTCTTATTTGTAGGATTAAATACAATTAGACATGTATTTTAACTGTATATGAGGTCTTGCGGAACTCCGCTATGGTCACTTTTTACACTTGTGTCAGATTTATTCCAGAATTGAAAACACAATCGCTGCATTTTAGAATTGATTGTGGCTTTTTACAACATCAACCTGTTGAAAGGACGATTTCATCACGTCATTTGTCTAATATCATTAGTTTAACTGCATCCCAGAGTATCGTTATTAGGTATTGTGTATATTAAAAGATCTCACTAACACCATAACAATTTTGAACAAATATTAATGTATATTAAAATCAATAACGATGAAAACAAAACATCCCAATACAGCAACGGATCTTCATGATCATGGCACATCAACCTTCAGGATTACCACGTATCAACATGTTAAAAAATATATATCAGTTGATTAATGCTAGGTTTACACCGCCAATCAGACCAACTCGATCAACTCGATCATGCTGTTTTATCCCGACCATCGTCATAAAATTCATTGATCAAGCTAGCTCAAGATGTCCACTCGACCTTCACCCGATATAACACGACAAACACTCGACCATACCCGATCTCTTTACGATTCACGTACGACTTATGCTCGATCCTCATTCGACAAACCAGACTTTGTCAGGTTGGGCCAGATCATAGCCTGTGTTTGATTAACTAGACCTGGTCCGGAGAAGATTATGAAATGGTCGAGTGTCCTGTTGGTACGTTTGTATATATGGGGATAAAGCGTGAAAATTCAGGGAACAGTTCAGCATGGTAGTAGAGCAGCAAAATTTGTGGTCCATGTGACTGATGCTTCAAGGAAATGATGATAACTGTGATAGATATAGAGTAGCAGAGAAGGCGGATCGGACACAGAAGGCTCGTATTTTGGGTTAGACAATAGCAAATGCTTCAAAGTCATCATTATAGAGGAATGAATGTTCGCTTTCACATACTAGCAGGTCATCTTTCTAATCATGCATCAGAATGCAACTGTGCGATTTTCCTGTCATTACATGTTAGACTAATCTGATATATATAACAGAGGACATATCATCACATGACTAGATTTACAGTAGTTTCCGTGTATAGCTTTAAACCTGCATTCTGTATAAAAATCCGGTTTTTAGAAAGTGAAAATGGTGAGCGGCTATCCGTTGGGTACATCATTTGCCCGGTGCAAATCTAAAAGATTTTTTTTATCTTTAGTACATGTTACAAATGTTCAAAATCGCATTCTTCTTATGTCATTTAGCTTGAATCAAATCTTGTGATAAGAGTACCAACCTGCTCGGAAGAAACAATATTTTATTCTTGAATGCATGTGTTTGTTTCTGGAATGTGTATATTGGGTACATCTTGGATTCAATTTCAAATTCTGTCACCATAGCTAGTCGATTGAATTTAAGCCCTCTGCACGTCATTGTTTAAGTAGTAGCATGCACAATCTGATATTCTTTTCTACAATTCTGATAAAGCCGAGTTGGGCTTTTTTCTATATTTTGTGTCCGTTGTCCATAAACTTTGCATTCAAATAGATTCTACCCAGAAACCGCAGAGTCATGATAGATCTCGATTAAACCGTTATGTCCACTTCTAATCAAACCGTATATTGGATCTTATTGGAAAACTCATTCTAACGTTACCTCTGAAACCCCCAAGCCAATTAGACCAGACTTGTTACGATTGCCAAATGATGGTCCCTTTTCAAAATAGTGTCTGCCATATCGTCAGCTAATACAAGATGACTCCAAAGGGGGACAAAGTTTTACATTGTACCAGAAGGATTTTCACTGGACCAATTGCAGCCAAAATTGGTCAAAATAGTCCTTGGATGTTCCAATTTCAAAATAGTATCTATCTTGTCTGCATGCAATCCAACGGGGAAAATAATTTAATATTCGACCTTGCTTAGGAATTCCAAGATCTTCTACTCTGAAACTTATTTGTCAATTGGCCAACATTGAAAACAATAGTCCTTGGCTGGTCCCACTTGAGACAGCATCTGGCAGATTCTCATAATATCAAAGATGATCATCAACCAAACTTGATCACAATAGTCATTGGAGTCCATTGGGTGGCACCTTTTAAAAATTGAAGTAAGGCCCAAGTGAGACACTGAGGCTCTTGAAAGCCTCATGTTGTGATTTTTTGAAAAGCTATGCTGTCGTGTTAAATCGAGTAAAGGTCTTGAGTGGTCGAGTAAAAGTCGGATACAGGTCGGGAAAAACCGGTTATGGTCGGGAAGATCTTGTATAGAAAAAAGAATAAATCGTGTTAGTCGAGTAATGATCGAGTACTAATCGAGTTGGTCTGGAAGCGACTCCACATTAATCGAAAAGCGAATGAGTAAAAGTCGGGTAGAAATCGGCATGATCGGCTAAAATTTTGAAAGTCGATCAAGACCGATACTGTTTCGACCTGTTAACGACTACCTCGATCAGACCCCGATTGATTCCCGACCTGTTCTCGACATATAATGCACACGACCTCTTCACGATATTTTTTGACATGTCGAAAATATTTGGGAACACAGCTCGAGTTCAACAGAGTTAGTAAGATCGCCCCAATTTGGTTAGTAGACCGAACACCAGCATTCAAGATCAGTGTCACGATCGAAGAATATTCATGAATGTTCATAGATCGAGTTCAGTCGAGTTGCTTTGATCGGCAGTGAAAACCTACCATAACTGAATGATTGGGTTAAATAAAATTTATGCTAATTTTGTTGCAATTGAATAATTGAAAGACAGTTAGTTTGAAATAGTAATATAAAAAGAGTGTTTCGTGAATGTTAACTTTGCACTCGTATATTCAGTTTGTATTTGTCTAAGTGTAAACATATTGCCATAATTGAAATGAATAGAGATTACCATTTTAAATGGTTAAAACCCTTATTTACCATTTTTACTAACATTTTTACAGAAAGAAATTTACCATCCGGTAGTGGAAAAAGTACTGTAATACTTTTGACTACAACCAGTCTATAATTATATAATAATTATTAATAAAATGTTCCTTGATGAAAATTTAGCCTCCCCAAAGGAGAGTGGTATTTACTGATATTATGATAATGACCGAGCCGAAGGCGATTTATTATTTACATCAAAGTAAATTCTCTGTAATAAGAGCTAGTTGGTGTGTTCTTACTTGGTATGTAAGTCTGCAAATTTAGGTTTTTTGAATGAACCATACTATTACATATTGCGACCTTTATCTTTGAATTTATCTGAAATTTTATGCATGACTTCATGTGAAGTTGCTTTGTTTAGTAACGATTGTCCCTTCTTTACATAGTCGTAATATGGTGATTACAATCTTTCACAGTAATAATGCGATCAACAATGTATTAAACATATTAAAATAGAGAATTTCAACTAATTCAAATTTAATTTATATATAGTGCTATTTGTGGCTACGTCAATTACCAATAGAAGAAATATACCACGACATTTTGTTTATGATACGGATTTTTTTATTCTACAAATCCTTAAGAGCTATCGGGCTCGATTTATACAAGGTGTGATAAAGTCAGTCCTAAAAACAAAATGTCCTACATCCCGTAATTGTACTCTTATCTTGATATATAACTTTCTTATGATAGTTCTTTCAGAAATTAAAAGCAACCAGAGCTAACTAGACGAAACATTCCGTTATGCTTGAGTTAATGTTGATTTATTTTGTGTTTATATATATAAACTGTCAACCAAGTGCGAATCGATGAGATCATTATCAGAGTCTAAACAATAGATGCGATTCCGATAAAGGAATTATTACTGTAAAAAATCAATAATGTTTACGACAGTTATAATGACTTTTCCAACAATCGCATATATTGTGTTGACTTTAATAATGATCTCATCAATTCACACTTGGTCGATAGTGATTATATATATAATTAGATCCATTTCTCAGCAGCTACATGTTATATTTCAATCATGTATGATCACATGAATAATCTGGATACTTACTACCCAAATCATAACAAATAGGAAACTCCGACATATATCTTATGTCAGAGTTAGAGTTTGCGTTTGAGTCCATTTGTGAACAAGTGCACATTACATCTCATTGATCTTACAATAAATAAACCATTGTGAAGAATAATACCCGTTATGTAATTCATGGCATGGATAATTATCCAGGCTTGACCAATACTTTTCCCTTCATTGTCTGTAGCTTAATATTTTATTCATGTCCTTAAAAAATAGCATATGTTACCGTAACAATTATCATTACTAGTAGTACATGATTCAATCTCGATTTAGGACCCTGTACTGGATTCTAAAGCTGGATTTACTTAAATTAATTGACAGGACATCCTTGTCAAATTTCACATTTCCAAGTTAGTTTCAAACGTCTAGTGAATTTCAGTTCGCCTCAACGAAGCTGACAAGGGGGAATGTTGGGGTACCCTCGCTGTCCGCTTCCATGTCCGCATTTAGGTGCATATCTCAGTAAGTATGCAATGTATAATCATTGCACTTTACATGAAGGCTGAAAGCCTACTAGTATCTCATTAAATCAGGTCTCTGAATCCTATATTTTCCGCTGGAGTGGCTTATATTTCAATATATCTCAGTCAATTGACATGGCAGTATCATGTAACCTCGTGTATGCGTACATCTCTGATGGTAAGTCAACATCCAGGCAAATTTATGTCTCTTTGTTGACATTTTCTACCTGCTTGACTTGATTTTCGTTTTAACCCACTTTCCTAAAACAAAGAAAAATAAACTTATTTTTGTTATTAAGGATCCGTTGTCTGAAAATCCCGAAGGTCGCGGTGCTACAATTGCACACATTGTTTTAAAATCGAAAAGGTGCCGTTACTAGTCATTCATTTTCAAACTAATTTTAATGGCCTTCAATGAAATTTTGAAACTGTACTGGAGATTCAAAAGATGCATACAGGTGTTTTCTTCCAATGTATGTAGAAATACTTATGTAGAACGATTTAAAATAGGAAATTATCATCAAAAATGTGTCCTCATTTTTGCGTACCATTGACAGTCCTTTCGTTAGGAAGCATACCAAAGCAATTTCAGTACACGTATATAACTGTTGAGTTGATCTTGTTTTGAATCATACACCAGGGCGTTCCGTAAGAGCAATATATATGATATATTTACTTTTCCTCCTTACATAAGTCTTTTGTTTATATGGGTATCCAAGCTGTTGACATAACTTTCATCAAATAGGATCCGTTACTTATTCCCGAAGGACCACGTAACGCGTATTTGATCTCGAAGGTTCCGTTTTGGATATACACCGTGAATATAAACACCCTATCACTAAACAACTTAATTCTAGAAGCAAAATTAAAGTTTTTAAAAAATTGCCCTCAGGGCAAGGTCAAGGTCAAAATGTCTATAAATATGGTACCATTAGAAAGCTCTCATCAAAAGAACGTCACATAACAAATATGAACACCCTACCACTAAATATCTTAATTCTAGAAGCAAAGTTAAAGTGTTTAAAAAATTGCCCTCAGGGCAAGGTTAGGGTCAACATGTCTACAAGTATGGTACCAGAAGAAAGCTGTCATCATAAGGAAGTTACATACCAAATATGAACACCCTACCACTAAAAGCATACCTTCTAGAGGCAAGGTTAAAGTTTTTCAAAAATTGCCTTCAGGGCAAAGTCAAGGTCAAAATGTCTACAAATATGGTACCACTAGAAAGCACTCATCATAAGCAGGGATGAACATTGGAAATATTGGCGAGGTGGCCAGCTGGGCCCCTAGTAAACAGAATTCAGTAGTCCAGCCAAAAATTGACTAGCCCAGTACTGTATTGTCAACCGAAATTGCAGGATATTCCAGTAGCCACCTGGGCTACTGGTTTTAAAATTTTAGTAGCCCAGGTCAATTTTTAGGGGCCTTGGGCTATTGGGCCCCTGGTAATTTGCATCCCTGATAAGGAAGTTACATACCAAATATAAATACCCTACCACTAAAAGCCTGCCTTCTAGAGGCAAGGTTAGTTTTACAAAAATTGCCCTCAGGGAAAGGTCAAGGTCAAAATGTCTACAAATAAGGTACCACTAGAAAGCTCTCATCATAAGCGAGTCATATACCAAATATGAACACCCTACCACTAAAAGCCTACCTTCTAGAGGCAAGGTTAAAGTTTTTCAAAAATTGCCCTCAGGGAAAGGTCAAGG
>MJUU01048406.1:184202-200531 GCA_002080025.1 Modiolus philippinarum | reverse complement strand
AAAAAGATGAGTGCATTTCATTCAAATAAGATGAATATGACCAATTTCAGTTCCTTTCTATGAACTTATAACAAAACTTGCATTATTGATCAGATACCTCAACTTACCTTTCATAACCCAGCTGGAGTTACTTTCTCCTGGATGAACTCTTCCTGATAGAAATATGTACGGTCTACTCCCTGTGAAAAAAAATATTAATAGATGTAAAAAAAAATTATTTGATATCCTGTTTTCTCCCAGATTCAATTACACATTTCCATTCTTTGTAGCATTTTACAAATTTTTTGGCAAAGAACAACAATTTAGACTGACAAAAGAATACTGACAATAACCTATAACTTAATTTGAAAATATTTCTATGAAAGAACTTACGCAATTCTTCCACATTATCTCTGCTGTAAGATTTTGGCTGTGCTGTAATAGTTAATACTGGCACACTATTGCCACTGATAGTGTGACAAAGTGTCTGTTTACGGAAAAATATCTGTGAATGGTCAACAGCTCTGTCCCATAAATGTATGTGGGTCTGAAATAGACAATGTTACAGAAACCAAATGTTTCTTACATACAGGTTTTTTTTTATTCAGTCAGTGTTGTTCACCTTCTTATGTGTGTGCATCTTCATTTTTGTTTTCTATGCCGTACTTGTGCTGTCTTTGTTTCTTTGATTTTCCAATAAAGCCATTGTCCTTGGATTATTTGTTTTAGACTGACAGCTCAGGTCCTACTTACTATACAAACTTCTGGACAGATGGACACAAGGACAATCCTAACATATATACTCCCATTTTTCAGGCAGTTAGTATTATAAAACTCATCACTGCTAAATCTAAAGAATGCTTTATATATAAACATGGAAACCAATATACAGGCATGTATGCATCAAGATGAAAAATAGACCATGATCCCTATAGTTGTCACTGTGTAAAAGAAAATGATTTCACAAAAAAGTGCTAAGACAGAATTAATCCAAAGATTAATTTTTGCTATGAAATTATCTGGTTTTACTTGTTTAGAAATTTAATATGATACTGTCTAAATGTAACATACTTATATTTAACACATTCCTATCAGTAAAATGACCAAAAAATATTGATTTTTACTAACCTGTAATGTGGTATATGTGTATGGAAAATGATATGCCATATAACAAATATCTTTGTTGTGTTTAAATTTGACAGTAAATGTAGCTGTGTAGTATGTCTTCCCTTTCACACCTCCTGTTGCTTGAGCACTCCTTGTAAAGTGGTTCTTGTAATAACAAATGTCTGTACCAACTCTAGCCCAATATGGCCGTCCTTCTATAGATTCTGTTACTGAAAACATCACTGGCTTCATACCTATAGAAGATAATATTGTTTTTATTTCATGCCTTATACCATTTTAACATTGTTTTTCATCATATTGTATACTTGAATAATTTTTAGGTGAAGATGAGAAAGATTGACTAATAAACACTTAAAATCAAATGTACATATACATGATCTATTTTACTAAAATTACTAGGATGAATGTACATCATTTCTCTATCTTTCATCCAATTTTTCATACTTCCTGATTGGTTTTGTGACATTTGCTCTCCTCACTAGCAAGAGAACAAGTGTCATAAAATTGTCCATCAAATCTATTAACAATATTTCACATAAGTCATTAGAAAAACAGATTCTACGACATATTTTGAATGTTTATTTCAAATCTATTCCACGAACAAGTTATGGAAAATAGAGGAACAAATCATCCTTGAAAAACGTTATCAAAACTTTCCAAAGTTAAATTGACATTTTAAGTTTTTCACAGTTGACAATGTTTAACCTGTAGGGAATACAATTGACCAGTGGACCATGCTAAATAGACTCACTAAAGTTAAATAGACTGTTCAGTTTTTACGGTCAACAATGTTAATTCTAATGTAGTTTGTCATTAATCCTGTTATCTGATTGGTTAATTAAATAATTTTCAAGGTATAGATTTCACGGTTGACATTCCTAAGTTGACATGATTTCTACGCATTTGTTTACGAAATAAAATGGAGGCAATAAACATCGCTTCAACTTCTTGGACTGATTGTAAACGTTCGGCCTGTGATGACACATGTTGAGAGAGATCCTCAAAATCGCGACGAGGAATTGAGACAAGTATTTTTTACATACATAACAGAGAAACTACACAAGCAGACATCGATGGGTGTCATGTAGACATGCAGATGACAGCACCCATGCTACAAACAATTCAAATGTTATCTCCGATACCAAAACATTGCCATCAAAAAGTTGAACAGGGAGTTTCTTCAACATCCACAAACACAGACTGACATTCAACCAAAGCAGACCTACCTGCACAGGCAGTCCATTACCCCTACACACTCCTTTTCTCTGCGGCTGTTTACGAAAATCCGTTACTTTCTTCTCTAACTCCAGCAGATATTTTTTCAGCCATTAAAAGTAAGCTAAAATAGCTTTTAATTCCATTCCTTTATTCATACCAGTAAATTTATATAGTTTCAGAGATGACAATCAGCTGTGTGGCATCCAACAAATGTCCAGAGTTAACATTTTGAAATAGAAATTAACCTATGGACATTTTCCAGATGTTTAGCCTTCCAACTCAAGTATAATATTATTACCACTGAAATCGATGGTAATTTGTAAATATCTGTACAATAATCCATTTGATTTGGCTTCGCCTCTGAATGTCCTCTCATAAGCCCTACAGAAAATTCTACTTCCTACGAGTCGTGTTGCCACCTCCGAGACCAAATACACAACTAATGGAGTTTCACGCTTTTGACAAGTAACTAACCGTCATCTGTTCAGCTGTTACTATACAATCGGCAGAAAAAAATTCACATGCCAATATTACGCAAACCGTATTTTCCAGTATAGTAATCCTCAACAAATTGAAAATATTCTTTCTCTCTGACTGACAGTCGGAAACCTGTTTCTTGGCGCCATATTGCTTGGTATAATGACATGCACTTTTTGGTTTAAAAAACTCATTCATGCAAAGTGTTTTTTATTTTGAAAACAAAATATGAATTATTTTATATTGGATCATTTAATTTCAGGTTTTATTTAAAATCTAGACAAAAATAAATAAATTATTGTTTATCTTATATTGGGACTATATTTTCCATGCAGTAATATTGCAATTCATCCATCTGATGTTGATTTCAATAATAATTAATGTAATAAACATCGTTAAAATCTGTAACTACATTAGAATGGAGATAACTGTATTGTATTTTAAGATTTGGAGACATCAATTGTGGATTTGATGGTCACTAACAAGACGCCAGTAAACTAAATTTGCGACCATCAAATCCCGAATTGATGCCTCCAAATCTTCAAATACAATACAGTTATCTCCTAAATGACATACTAAAGTTAAATTGACTGTTCAGTTTTTCACAGTTGACAAAGTTAAATCTGTATTAAATGTCTTACCAAAGTTAAATTGACTTTTCAGCTTTTCACAGTTGACTATATTAAATCTGACAACCAAAGTTTAATTGACTGTTCAGTTTTTCACAGTCCCATATGTTAAATCTACTTACCAAAGTTAAATTGAATGTTCAGCTTTTCACTGTTGACTATGTTAAATCTGTATTGAATATCTTACCAAAGTTTAATTGACTGTTAAGTTTTTCACAGTCGACTATAATAAATCTACGTACCAAAGTTAAATTGACTGTTCAGTTTTTCACAGTTGACAATGTTAAATCTGTATGGTATATCAGCAATCATATTACTGACTTCAAAGTAAAACCATTGGTGGTGATGGTTGGTGTTGACATCTGGATTCAATATCAAGTCATATTCAAATTCTCTCACCTAAATTTGGAAAAAAATAATACCGTATGGTTGTTATATTTCATCTCACATAGGTCTACTGCTTGTTAGGGAGATTCTGACATCCTAAGCAACTAAAACTGACCAACATGAGATCAGGGTTCTCCATAGGCGGTTATAGCCGGCTTCCCCGACCAGCTATATTTCAAAGCCGACCAGCTTTCAAATTTTAAAGCCGGTCGGCAAAATCGGATATTTTGCAAATCCTTATTCATATGGTACCTAATATTTGTCCATGATAATAATAATTACAGGTAAATAACATAGTGTACATGGTACAAGATCATAGCCTCCATGAATAATGCCTTAATTAACGCAAATTTCAATGTTGAATTACGTCCCCTTGTAACGTGATAAAAATATGCATGTAGGATTCTTTTGAATGATAGTTTCCGAGAAAAATGTGTACAGATGCTTATAGAATAAATAGTTCTACACCTTTTAAGACTTTTTATTTAATTTTACTGAAAACTCTGCAAAACGTTGCAAATTCAAGATTTTTATTATACTAATCTGACAAAAGTTCGAAATACTTATTTTCGTTCACTTCTGCTTTATGGAAGTTTTAAAGTTGTACTGTCTGAAGTACACATTAAAACTTCGCATCTCAACAGCTGGAAATAACATTGTGTGGATGTTTATTTAAAGTGACAGTATGACTTTATAATTATCGTCAGTGAAGGTTAACATTACAAGTAACCAATAGGATCTAAATGAAAAGTTTGATGGGGTCATTGTACATTTACTATTGCTGATGGGGAAAATATGGGATGTAGTGTTTCCAGAGCAAACAGCAATAGGACTTAATAAGCTCAATTTTTTAATAAACTTGCTGCTAAATCTTAGTTTGGAGTATGAAATCAATGATTATCACTTAAACAAAACAAAAAGTTGAAATCTTGATTTAAATTGTAAAGACATATCAATACTTTCTGCGCGTTGACTACGCCGCGCTTTAACTTACACTGGAAAAGTCAGTACTGTAAAACAACCAGCTATAACTGGGCATCTATGGAGAACCCTGATGAGATGGCTGACTAGAGGCTCTCAAGAGCCTGTATAGCTCACCTGGTCCATGACTGGCATAAACTGCAGCCTAAATTACTCATTTTCTAGAAGTTTCAAAGGAGAAAATCTTTGAACGTGTTTTCCCCATAGGGTCCAATGTTAAACAATGGTCCCCGCTGGCGGCCATCTTGGATGAGATGCAGACTTGTCAGACATAATTTTTTAAGAAGACCATTAAAGGCCTATTGTGACCAAGTTTGATTCCAACTTACCAAGCAGTTTCAGAGAAGAATGTCTTCGAATATGTTTTTCCCATAGGGTCTAATGTTAAACTATGTCCCCCGCTGGCGGCCATCTTGGAATACATACAGACTTACCAGACATATTCTTCGATAGGTACCAACTATGGACAGTTGTCACCAAGTATGGTTCCAATTGGGCAAGTAGATTCAGCTGTTTCCACGGTAATTTTAAGCCCCACTATCCATTACAACCCATTTCAGACCATCATTCAAGAAAAAATTTGGGCAGGGGTTCCCCTTATAATTCAGATAATGTATATTGCTGAAAGTCCCTGTTTCCATAAAAAAAAATTTTGGCAGGGGTCCCCCTTTATAATCTAGTTTAAACATATTTCTTATATTGTGAAGAAAACTATGAAGCACAATACGACAATCAAGCTTACATTGTAAGTTATACAGTTGAACTTCAGTCTCTCAAACTTTGGTAGCTGGAACACCACTAATATCTTGAACTGTATTTAAAAGTCTGATCATGTTTTACTAAATTTCTTTGTTTGGCTTTTTTGACAAAAACATTCTTGCTAAGGACCACTTTCGACACCAGTTTTGAAGTCAAAACATCATTTTGTAAATGGGGGGCAATGACAATTTTCAACATCAGTTTTGAAGTCACATCATCAATATCTATTTGGAAACCAAATTTCATTGAAATTGGACAATGTTGAATTTTTACCGTCTTTTTTGGTAGCCATTTTGAAAATGGCGTTCAACTAACAATTTTCAACATCAGTTTTTGAAGTCGCTACATCAATATCTATTTAGAAACCAAATTTCATTGAAATCGGAAAATGTTGAATTTTCCCACCTTTTTTGCGGCCATTTTGAAAATGGCTTTCGAGGAACAATTTTTAACATCAGTTTTGAAGTTGCGACATCAATACCTATTTGGAAACCAAATTTCCTTAAAATCAGACAACGTTGATTTTTCCCGCCTTTCTTGGCGGCCATTTTGAAAATGGCAGTCAAAAAACAATTTTCAACACTGGTTTTGAAGTTGCAACATCAAAATCTATTTGGAAACCAAATTTTATTGAAATTGAACAATGTTGAATTTTCCCGCCTTTTTTTTTGGCGGCCATTTTGAAAATGGCGGTCAAAGAATGATTTTCAACACCACTTTCGAAGTCAGCACAGCATGGCAAACATTTGATCAAATTACACTTAACATTCATCTTCTATAGTTTTGGAAATAAGACGAAAAATATGAAAATTTTGAAAATTCTGTGAAAAAAGGGCAGGAACTCCTACAAGGGTTTTTGGATTTTCTCCAAAATTTCAGGGTGAGTAGATCTTGATATGCTGAACATTTTTTGCAATTTAAAGTTGACCTCTATCTGCTATAGTTTCTTTGATAAAAAATAAAAAATATTAAAATTTTGAAAAATTTCAAGAAAAAGGCTATAAGGCCAAATAAAAATATAGGTGCGGTTCCGGTCACCCGACCGACCCTAGTTTTTCCTGCCGACCCTAGACTTTTTTTCACCCAAAAATGAAAAATAAATAAAATAAAAAGAAACGACCGACCCTAGTTTTTTGGCCACTTTTGACTGAAAAAGTCTTGGTAGAGATCGGCCGCAAGATTGTAGTTATTTGAAACCATAAATCGTTTTTTTTTTCATAATTTATCAACTAGTGGAATATTTATTAACCTTATCGGAAGTTTTCTATGAAGTTTTTGATGAGAAAAGAGCTCAAACGCGACGAAAATTGAAGTTTTTTCCAGTCAGGAAGTTCTAGTGCAATCATAAATTCGGAACGAGTTCGGTGCAGACTATCATATCCGGGTTTATTTTACCTGTTATTTATTTTTCAAAGGCTTCAAAGCCCTATAAACTGCTATGGGATAAATAAAAGGACACTTTAACCTCTTTTTTACACCACTAGTGAGTTGAATGTTGTAAAGAGTCAATGTGACATAAATAGCACATTGTCAGCTACATCAACACTTTACAGATCACACGGTTTGTTGACATCTCAAAAGTTATGGCGGCTGATGAAAAATTTTTCCAATTGACGATATGAAAATAGAAATTTTGGTGGAAATACACTTTCTCTTTATAACTGTTAAGAATTTTCAATTCATATCAGCATATTTACCAAGTACCAAAGTGTTAACAACGATCTTTTTGCTTGAATCGAGACAAACACCCGAAGTATCCACACCCCAACCCCCTAAATACTTCCTAGGTTGAAAATGTGGGGATAATACATGGTTTTTCAAGGAAAGTTACAATGCATGTACATGTGAAGTTTTATATATTATTAAACATGTTAAAAAAAATAAAAAAATAAAATAAAAAAAATCCCGACCTACCGACCCTATTTTTTTCAGAGGGGTGACCGGAACCACACCTATTTTTTTATTTGGCCTAACTTCAAAACTGGTAAAAAGATTTTCTTCAAAATTGCAGGGCGCATAGATCTTGCCATGCTGATCACTTTTATTCCATGTCAGATTTTGGATATCTGTAACGGTTTTCGAGTTATTTGCCAAAAACAGCAATTTACCCCTATGTGCTACTTTTAGTAACGGCAGCCATGTTGTTTGGTCCTTGGACTAATGGAACACAATTTTGAATCTAAATACCCTGGTAATGATTCAGACCAAGTTTGGTAAAAATTGACCTAGTGGTTTCAGAGGAGAAGATTTTTGAAAAAGTTTATGACGGACGGACGCCGACAGACGCCAAGTGATGGCAATAGCTCACATGGCCTTTTAGGCCAGGTGAGCTAAAAAAAGGAGGTCACACAATCACACAATGAATCCAAGTTTACTATAAAACTATCATTAGGCCATTCAAAATAAATTGTTTGTTTCTCTAGCCTTCCTTCTATAAATTAGATGAGGGCGGGCAGTTTTTATTTATTATTTGTATTTTATTGTCTCTTGGATGTCCCTGAAATCTAATATAGATTTTACCTTTAAGGCACATTTTTGATACATCTGAGTTTAATTGCTAAGATATCGGAAAAAACACTTAAGGTTTTGGTAACATTTTAAGCTTTTAGTTATGGCTGCAAAAAAATGGTTGGTGGAAATTTTTTTAAAAAAGTTTTGACGTGGCCACCTTTTTGGAGATGCAGGCGGGGATTGATAAACAAATAATTTTTTTTATAGCCTTATCTATGAATATCAATATCAATATTGTAGAAAACCAATGGAATATACAACTGTAGTATAAAATTTTAAAGACAAAACTAAAATGTGAATTTCAGAAACAAAACCTACCCATATTGCTTTCCTAAGATTACCACACTCAAACTGTGCATTAAATCTGAGAGAATTAGCTCCTACAGCATCTAGTTGACTTCCTATTCTGTAAAGTACAAAAATATTGTAAATGTACATGATAAAATAACTAGAGACTTTACATCTTTTAAAACATGTATCAAACAAAAAAATGTTTTATACACATGTAGTTTTTCAGTTGCTGTAATGTCATTACATTCAAGTTTTGACCTAAAACAGTACTACTCCACTCCACATCTCAGTCAAAGCTTTAAGAGTCTCAAAATATTGAATTTTACCAAAGGTTATCAGTGATTTTATTTCATCCTCTAAATAAAATTCATACAACAATTTGAATCTCCCTCTTCTGTTTTCCTAAACAAGGAAAGTTCATTTTTCTTGACATTCTCGTACATAAATATGTATTTGGAATAAACACCACAATATGGCATTTTTCTAGTTATTTCAAATTTCAGTCAAGTTGTTTTTAGTCACATCTTTGTGACTAATGTAAGAAATTTCTTTTACAAAAGAAAATCCATATCAAATCTTTTAACATGTTTTTTTTTAACTTCGCTCATCTCTGCTAATTAAGCAGAAAAATCTCTAACCATGGATGGATTTGCATTCTTTTGATTGTTTTACAATTACCTTAGTTCATTTCTGTTAATGATATAGAACATCAGGAAAAATTGTTTTGATTTTTTTTACTATGTTTTTTATCTTTACCTTAATTCATCTCTGTTACTGAGGTTAGAATTTCTGTTACAATAGGAGGATCCACATCGTTTAATGGTAGCATCAACATCATAGACATCCCTGTCAATTACATTCTCTGGATGTATCATTCTATCAATGTCCTCAAATACTTTGGCTCTATAATATAAACATGTCAAATGAAATATAAAAACAAACTGCTGTTTGAACAATAAAAATGCACATTATGATTAATACATGTATTTAAGCAAAAATGCAATAAATTTATAAAAGCTGTCCACATAACAAATCACTTAAATTTGTATAACTGAAATCTTTAATCTGCCCAACTCACTTTATGACTTTTTTTGCCTAAAGCAGCAGCAATATACCATTATTACTTCATGATTTTCATCCTGGCATATGTCTCAGGTAACTCATAATGGCCGCTGCAGTCAGAGGCATGTCAAACTTCATGATTTACTAAAGATCCATATAACTGCCTTCGTATAAAAACATTACACTAAGACACATTCACAAATATTCTTATTTATCAATACACAATGTAAATGTTCCTTTAAAGCTGGCACTCTCTGAATGACATGAAATCAGTTGTGTTGCAAGACCTTGGTCAGCATAATCTTTCTGGTGGTAATCAACATTCTGTACCAGATGACTAATCCTATATTACCATTTTGTAGGAACTGAACATCACAATATAATTCTGAATAAAGCTGAAACTCTGTTAGATAAATCAAACAATAAATCAAAACATTAGAAATGTTTTGTTTTATACAACCATACATACCTCTGAACACCAAATTTTCTTCTATATAATGGCTCCAAATAAGGACAACCTCTAGCTCCCACTAAATCAGGATAGCCCAGTTTCTCAAACCTGTACACTCCCTTCGTACAGGCAGCTTTATCCTGGTACACTAACACATCATGGAAGTACAAGTCTGTGTCGTCCTCATCACTACTAGAACCTGTCTCATCAATTTCCTTAATATCCTGTGAAATATGCATACTCTCAAATTCATTTTCAAATTCGGCTATGTCCGAATAACTAGAATTACCAGTTTTCTTTCCTTTTTTGTCTTTCACAGTTTTTTTAGTTGTTTTTGACTTTTTATTTGACTTAGGTTGAGTTACTAATGACTTTTTTATAGCACCTTTACCCATCTGAGGTATGTCTAATGAGAATAAACTAGATCCTGTTTTCATGTTGATAGCAGTAGCAGAATCACATCTTACTGGCCGATAGGATGCATCTGAATAATCAGTCTCATAACTACTATATCCACTTGTACGAGATGTGTATGAAAAAGTTGCCTCCCTTTGATACATAGACTGTTTGACATGCTGAGCTTCAGAAGACATCAAAGTATCATAGGCACCAGTTGGTATATAAATAGAAGTAGGAGGACCAGAGGCTTCAAAGTCATCTTCATCTTTTATCTAAAAATAAAAATAAAATCTGTAGAAATTTTCCTACATGTATATCTTTTGCCTTCATTTCACCGTTGAAATTGATTCATTCTGAAAAGTAATTTCAGCAGACAAAAGGATATAGAAATTTAATTTTGTTTCATTCTTATCAACTTAAGTTATTTCTCCATTTTGTAAGTATTCATTTTTTATTTAATCATGATTTGCTCCAAACTAGAGAAAGCTTGGAGATACTGCAAAATGAAAAGTATTCTTCCAACTAGTATGTCAATCGTTCGAAGAACAATTGATAGGTCTTTCCCAAAGTTGCGTCAGAAAGTTCTCATTATTGATTCAAAGGGAAAATCAACATTCTAAGCTTAATATGTATATTTATAGACTCTTTAACGTGAAATACATTCATTTCAATGTGACCTTGACATTTGACCTTGACATCATTTTGAAGGTCAAGTTTACCTGAATATTTTTTGTATTGAATATATGTTTGTATCTTCAATGGTATTTGAGCTATAGGCTAAACCCCTTATTTATACGTCAAAAATCAGTTTTTGGTCCATAGTCCCAAAACGGTTGGTCCAAGGATTTTGGATCCTATGTAACAAATGTAGATCTCAACAAGACACACATTTTCTCCATTACATTTCATCAGCCATCTGTTAGGGTTTCCGAGTTAATCCGCTAACAAGCCTAGAGGTCAAAATAAAGGTCACCGATGACCTTTGACCTTGACCTTTTCAAATAGCCCCTGGGGAACCAAGAACAATGGTAAAGGTTTCATGTCTCTATCACTTCCAGTTTGGGAGAAAATCATTGTTAAAAAAGCATTAAATTTGGCGGGGGCATAACTCCAGAATGGTAAATCGGACAATTTCGGACCAAATGTAACAAATCTTTGTCATGACCTAACGAACATTTTTCTAATTACACTTCATCGGCTATCTTTTATGGTTTCTGAGTTCATCTGCTAACAAGGTTTACTATGTTTGGTGATGTAACTCTGTTACTAAAAATAGATCTGCCTCACAGGGTCAGTCTGGTCAAGCCCGGCCATTTCTGAATTATGGTACCAAGTATCAAAGTGATATCTTTTAAGACTTTTTTGCAAATGTTGGAAGAAAAAAAAAATAATAATCAGAAGAAATACAAGGTCTTTCCACCAAAGTGGGAAAGACCTTAATTAGCTCTTTACTGGGATCAAATCTTTAACTGTCATTTTCCAAACAATAATAGGAACTTGCATAAGGTCAGATAAATGATTAGGATATCTTTCATGAGTGTAAGACATTTCATCTTTTCTCAATTTTAGTGTAGCGATACAAGAGGAAGAGACATATAATTTCTTACATGAGTGAAAGATATCAGGATCTTTAATTTTGATCGAATGCAAGTTCCTATTTCTTCCGTAAAATCTGAAAAGAAACACCTGCAAACATATACCATGTAAACAAAGTTGTTGCCATTTGATTGTACTTTACATTATGATGTTAGGTGTTCTATGATGTTTAGTCATGGTAACAATTATTGTACCACAAAAATGAACACTTATGGTTGGCCATGTACCCATGTATGATGAGGTTGCGTGCATCGATGTTACACAGGTCATCTCACAATGTAAACCACCATTTACAAGTCTATCTCTACTATACATCTTATTGATATCTTCTCCTTATCCTTTCGATGGAAGAGTCTGGATCTATACCAAGTGTTGTAATTAGCAGGTGTAATTCAACAAAATGTTATTGATGATTCTGTCAAATCGAGTGATGTCTTACTCTGTAATATCTTTGTTTGTTCTTTGAAAGTTATTTGATGATGCAGTGTGATAAATGGTGTTTGACAAAAAGATCATATACAAAGCTCTGAGAGTCAAACTTGTATCAATGACTTACTTAATTAAAGAAAACTGAATATTGACAAGTACTACCTCAATGTCAAATATTTCTGGAAAGAATGTGTCATACATTCTCAGATCATCTGGATTTCTTTTAAATGACTGTGGAGCCTCTCCTTGATCATCTTCTGTCTCCTCAGAATTATCTGTCTTGAACCTTTCATCATCACTGTCTATATCATCATCATCTTCCAGAGAACTATTATCACTGTCGGGGGTTTCACTGGCACTGCCGTAACTCATACTACCATCTGAAAATGCATGTTATAGAGCAACAAATTATTACGTGTCATGATTCTGAACTTTCACGAAGTGGCAAGTTTGAAGTTGTGATATATAAACCAAGAAAGAAACAAAAGAAACACATCGAAACATAATATTTCTGTAAAAAAAAACAAATAGAAACAAAATTCTAGATTTTAAAATAGACAGAAAAGAGACTATCATCAGCTAGACAATCAAATATCACAGCTTATCAAAATATTGGCTGTAAATAATAAAAATACCTTGTCTAGAAGTTTCAGGATAAAGTTCCGATTCTGGTAGTTCAACAGAGATAGGACTTCTAATATCACATGGCAGTTTATTCCTAGGGCAACATTTCCTCATTATCACACTGGCTAGTAATATCAGACTTTCCATCTCTCTACAATCTATTACATCCTGGGCAGTATCATATAAAATCTGTATACCATTAGCATCAGCCAACGACTTCCTTCCAGATCCTGTTTAAAATAATTTTTTTTTTTAATTTCTTTACTTTTAACTGCATTGATTTAGTTCATAGTAAAGAATTTAGGTACTAATGATTTTGAGAAGCAATCTTTATTACCTACATTTAAACCATAGTGCAAAGCTCATCATACTGTGTAAAAACTAGGAGGTTAAGATTGTCCCTCAGGTGACAAAAATATAACTTCAGAGCATAACAGTGGCAATACTTTGATGTTCAAACTTCTGACTAAACAAAGAATTGGTTTCACTTTTAAAGCATTTTCATCCCCAAATGATGAGGATTGCTTAGTCAATATGGCAGATATTTTGTATTGTAAGAGGTTTTTGAAGAATTTATGGAGCACTATGCGTGCATTTGACTCAGATAGGCTCGTCTTATTGAAGTATTGAAGATGTTAAAACTACACATGCTATACTTTCTTTTGTATATCTACATGTACATGTATGTGACATAAATAATATTTAAAGATTTGAAAAGAGTTATCTACATATTCAGAAACTCTTTAGACATGTACATAAATGATGATGTTTGGGGTATTCATGATAGCCTCTGAAAATTCAATTTTAAATGTTTTAATACATGTACCTCTTTCATATCCACCATTATTTAAAATATTTCAGATATTCTATATATTTCCTGAGACAAGTTACACTTTTCAGTATTATATGAACATCCCTTTTTATCTACAATTTCTGTACTTCCAGAAACTTACTGAGTTTGGGGATATTTTTCAGTATTATATGTCAACCCCTTTATATCTACTATGATTTGTGTACTTCCAGAAACTTACTGAGTTTGGGGATATTTTTCAGTATTACATGTCAACCCCTTTATANCATGTATCTACCATGATTTGTATTAATTCCAATATAGGACAACAGCTATCCTATAATGCCTATACTTACTGAGATTGGTGATATTTTTCAATATATGTCAACCCCTTTATACATATATCTTTCATGATTTGTATGAATTTCAATATAGGACAAGAGCTATCATATTATGCCTATACTTACTGAGATTGGTGATATTTTTCAGTATATTAAGAACAGCCTTCCTAATGTTAACATGTCTGTGTTTAGTATCCATCTGATGCCATTCCTGATACAGACCCAGTAAATGTGGTACATGTTCTCCGCCAATTGTACGGGCAGCATTGTTCCCTACAAAATTTCAAAATTGACATGTTGTAACTATTATTTTGAGCTTTAATTTGTAATTTATAGTTAAAACAGCTTTTCCACATTAAAAGAAAGACTCAAAGATGCTCATTAAAATATTTATTTCTCTACCTTGGTAAAAATTTTCCCTGTGCTGAAAACCATCTATATTTTACATAACTCAATAAAAGCTCTCATCACAACATATTTCTATGGGAGTGATCAACTAAAACAATTATAGTGCTCTAGATCTCTTCCTTCTCTGTGTCACTACAAGACAAATAATTCTCAGGTATTAAGCTGTGGGTTTTAACACCTGTAGGCATTTTTATCTTTCTTACACCTAGCAACAGCAATGCAAGAAATGAATTAAGGCCTTACTTGAAAATAAAACTAGAGTTACTGTGGCCTAGTGGGCCACAGATACCCCCCGCCCCTTCCTGCATTTTCCTTATCATCTGGAAAATACATAGTGCACATCTATAATATGTAATAAGGGTCCTGCATAAGTTTCATGAAGTTCTGATTAGTGGTCAAGGAGGAGTAGCGGATACCAGGTGTTCGCCATATTGTTTGCATTTAGGTAAAAGAACTAATATAACAAAGTCCAAAACATGTCAAAAATCTCCCAAATAGGAATAATTGGAAAACAAAATGCGTAATGCAAATCGACAATATATAATTAAGCTCCTGCATCAGTTTTAAGAAATTCAAATCAAAGGTTGAGAGGTGCACTGGATACCATGCGGTTTGAATTGAGCTAAAATGACAAAGTCAAAAATATGTCAAAAAATGGAAGAATGTGTCCATGGGACATGGATGCCCCCACCTCCTTGCAATCGAAACCCTTAAATTATTAAAGGCATAACTTTGTACAATATATATATCAAATAATTATAACAAAAGATCTTTCTCCTGTGATAAATAGGCACTGGAACTTTTGTTTTGATTTAATGTGTAGTTCCAACAAATAATCTGAGAAACAGTCTTACTATGTCTTTTATGATAAGTAAGCAAGTGACCAGGTTTGGTTTTGATCAGATGCAGGAAACTCAAGTTATCATTCGGAAACCAAACTTTTATTGAAATTTTAGTCTATTTTTAGCAACTGCGACCTTGACCTTGGCGGTACCATCCTGGAAATCAATAGGCTTTTGCACTGGGTGATAAGCAAGCACATGACCAAGATTGGTTTTGATCAGATATAGTATACTCAAGTAATCATCCGGAAACCAAAATTTTATTGAAATTTTAGTCTATTTTTAGCAACTGTGACCTTGACCTTGGGGTACCAACTGTAAAACTAGAAAATATAAGGATGCAAAAAATTGAGGGGTTGTTGTTAAGATCAAGGGCAAATTGGCATGAGAATGGTGAAAAATGTTCACAGTATTTTTGCAAGTTGGAAAAGAAAAATTATATTAAAAAGACTATAACTGATCTTATTGATAACGAAGGAAAGCATTTATCAAAACAGTCTGATATTCTGCTTGAACAAAAAAATTTTTACAATAAACTTTATTTAGGTAGAAATCATGACTGTGATGATAATTCTTTCTTTGAACATAATGTTAAATTGTCTGATGAACAAAAAGAATCTTGTGAAGGGAATCTTACTTTAAAAGAATGTGCTCAAGCTTTAAAGTTGATGCAAAATGGTAAAAGTCCAGGTTCAGATGGATTTACATCTGACTTTTATAAATTCTTTTGGAAAGATATTGGAGTATTTCTTTTCCGTTCTTTGTATTATGGTTATGAAATTGGACAATTTTCCCAATTTCAATACCAGGGGGTTATTACTTGTTTACCTAAAGATGGAAAAGATAGACGCTATATTAATAACTGGCGTCCCATAAGCTTATTGAATACAGATATTAAAATTGCATCTGCAGTGATAGCTAACAGAATTAAACAAGTTTTACCATTTATCATAAGTGATACACAGAAAGGTTTTATGAAAGACAGATTTATTGGTGAGAACACACGCCTGTTATACGATTTAATGCA
>MJUU01048406.1:137180-164851 GCA_002080025.1 Modiolus philippinarum | reverse complement strand
GATCAACAAACAATTTTCAACACCAGTTTTGAAGTCGCCACAGCATGGCAAACATTTCATCAATTTACACTTAACCTTCATCTTCTATAGTTTTGGAAATAAAAGACGAAAAATACAAAAAATTTAAAAATTTGGTGAAAAAAGGGCAATAACTCCTACAAAGGGTTTCTGATTTTCTTCAAAATTTCAGGGTGGATAGATCTTGATATGCTGAACATTTTATCAATTTAAAGTTGACCTCTATCTGTTATAGTTTTTTTGATAAAAAATGAAAAATATCAAACTTTGAAAATTTTACGGAAAAAGGGCAATAACTCTAAGACGGGTTTTCAGATTTTCTTCAAAATTGCAGGGCTGGTAGATCTTGCCATGCTGATCATTTTTACTCAGTCAGATTCTTAATATCTGTAACGGTTTTCGAGTTATTTGCAAAATACAGCAATTTACCCCTATGTTCTATTTTTAGTAACAGCAGCCATGTTGTTTGACCCTCGGACTAATCGAACACAATTTTGAAACTGCATACCCTGGTGATGATTCAGGCCAAGTTTGGTTACAATTCGCCCNGCAGTTTCAGAGGAGAAGATTTTTGAAATTGTTGACAGACGACGGTTGGACGGACGGCCTTTTAGGCCAGGTGAGCTAAAAACAATGATAAAAACAAGAGACAAACATTAATAAAGATAGGAACTCGGAATAGCCGGACTTGGTACCGGCACTAGCAAAAGCCAGTGGTAGGGTGAAACCGGTTAATGGGTACCCAAACATTTATACATTTCTTAGTAACAGTGTGGAAGTTCACAAGCAATTTCAACTGAAGTGTTACTTTGACAAATGTCTTAAAGCCTTTAACTATTCAGACAACCCGTAATTCCACTTAATAAAAATTTTCGCTGCACCAAATGTTTTCAGACATGTTATTTTTGTAAGGCAAAATATGACAATTGTAAGAGAGAAATTTGAAATTTGTTGCTACTTTACCATTTATGGACCAATATGATATGGATATAGAATTTCTGTATATTTTTTGGTCTATGAAACAGATTTATAATTTATCAACACTCAATAAAATACTGCTTATAAAGTTAGTTCAGAAATTTTAGAATATTGTGAATGGCCTTGTTATGAAATCAAGATGAAACAAAAACATAATTGTCCACTTGGGCCCAGTGTGCAAAATTAGCCATAGACCTATAGACAATGTTTATCAAAACTGACCTCGGGCTACCTTGTCATTATATTGCATAGACCGAATGTCTATGACAAATTTGTTCTGTAAGCAAATAATATAGTGACTTGGTCTTTGACATTTGGTCTGAGGTCTATGGAGGTTTACATTCTGGTAGACCTATTGTATATGATACATTACATTTTAGTTTCAAACACTGACTTGCAGTATTATATTTGGGATTTTATCTAATTTGCATATACTACATTCATATAGAATTTATCAGGCCTAAAATAAAATATTGTTTGTTTCCTCAAACCCGACCGACCCAGAAAAGTCACTGCCACCCAAAATATTTTATTACCACTTTTGGAGAGGAATTTTTTTTTTCTTCATTAAAAATTCATGTCGTTTAATCTGTTATGGGTATTAATTGCTATTTGAAAAAAATAAATAATTTTCCTACCTACCTATCCACACCTGGCTTGGTAGAGTTGGGTTTGGGGAAACAAACAATAATTTAATTTTAGCCTTATATGTGATCAAAATACTCTTGAATTTGCAAAGGTTAGATCTGAGTAACAAAATATCTTTAGGTACTGCAGCTTTTTACCACTAGAGGACAAGCACTTGCCAAGTATATGTAGTACACCTTCACATAACTATGACAATCTAAAGGAAGAAAATATACCTTGAGTATTTAATATCTGGTATATTTTAGAGGTTACATATCTAATCTGTTGAAGATCATCTGTAGATGAAGGATTCTTGGCAGCCTTTCCCCCAACTTTATCTAACTGTTGGAAGAGTCCGATCAACCGCGACCTGAAAAACAGATAATTTGTACATATACAGCATATTTAGCTATTTGTGTAACAATTTAATTTAAAAGATTCTGGGATGACAATCAAACCAAATCTTTTAAAGTTGAATTTTTTGGTTGTTGTTCTAAAGTACGAAGTTTTTGTCATTCTTCTAGAAAATTTGATTGTAAGTTAATATGATTATTTCAAGACAGTTCAGGTAAAGGCAATAACTATTTCAGTCTCTCCTTAAATGCTGAAAAAGATTTCTAACTGTTGACTTGGGCCTCAGTCCAGTTACTTCCAACATGAAAAGCCTTCCCAATATTTTTTAGTTTCTAAATTTTGTATTTTAAACACAATTAAGGTGTTCTACTTCAAATTTACAGTCAATGTCATTTATATATAAATACAATGATGTCCTTTACTAACATGTGATAGGTTATTTATATACCTACCCCACACTTCTTTCCATTCTAATCCTTCTGTACTTAGAACTTCAACTTTCACATGTTCATATCATTTTCTTATTATCAACTCAAAATCTATAAAACAAAGCCAAATAAAATCATACCGCTGTTTGATGTGTGAAAAAAGGTACACGATCATTTATTTTGTATTGCAAAAATGGAAACAGTGTTTGTTTTTTTTTTTGCATTTTGAGAAATAGAAAATATGGTTATATTTAAGGTAGAACGAGAAGGAGCAGCAAAGGGGACTTGGTATGAACACCCTAGGGCAAAATGGAAGCAAATTGAAAAGACCATTGTTGTCAATGTAATTCGGCCCAGAATGGCCTGCGTGGATTCAAGAAATTATGGATATGTTGTTTACACTTCACTGGCATTGATAACAAAATTTGCAATATAAAATCGTTTTTTTCCCAGTTTTGACTTTACAGTTAACAAATTGATAACCATTACCAATTCAATAACGTACTGAATTTGGTGATTTGCAGAACTGACACTTGTATGTGTAACAAAGACTTATTTAGTAAGAGAGGTGATTCGCATCGTCATTCCCATTACCAACAAGTGAAACCCTGTCATCTTCAACAACAAATTACATGAACACACATTAGAGGCAGTTACACATGGAAAATATCTTGGTATTACCATCAGCCAAGACCTTCAATGGAAAACTTATGTACAAGAAACATCAGCTAAAGCTTCAAAGACCCTTGGCTTTATACGACGAAACCTAGGACGATGCAAACCATCCATCAAAGACAGTGCATATCCCAGCATTATACGACCATTGCTTGAATATGCACCTACAGTGTGGGATCCATACCAAAGTAACTTGGAACAATAACTTGAAAGGGTTCAACGCAGAGCGGCAAGGTTTGTTTACAACAGCTACACTGACCATAACACCAGGTCATGTGACAAACCTTGTTCAACAGCTCAAGTGGGAACCGCTCAAAACTAGACGCACCAAGAGCAGGCTAAGTTAACAATGGCATACAAGATCCAGAATGGCCTTGTTGACGTGCCAGAATCCACCATCTATTACCAATCTGCCAAAAGCCAAACAAGAGGAGAACAATGACTCAGACAGCCAGGTACCAACAAAGACCAATCATTCTTTCCTAGATCCATCAGGATGGAACATGCTGTCTGATAGTACAACAAACGCACCATCTCTGGATGACTTCAATATAGCTGGAACACTTGAAGTAGACATTGTAGATTTTTGTGTATAAATGATAACAGAATATTACACTTATTGGTGTTGGTATATGACTTGAACACTTGAAGTACATTTTTGTAGACATTGTAGATTTTTGTGTATAAACCAGCGGCCTTGATTGATGCCAACCAAATTTAGTCAACAGATCCAGTGTACATACTTTTATCTCTGTATATATTTAAAATTTGGATTTGGTTTAGGGGTGGCGTCTTCATGTGTATAAGCCATGGTCAATGTACACTCAGAAAGAGTTCGAATCATAAAAGATAAAAGTCAAAAAGAAGAAGAGGAAATAGATAAGCCTTTGAAAATTATATTTTGCTAACATCAGTAAGTCGAGTTATGATACTGCACAGGGATTGATTTTTTTCTAGTATGGTGAAGTGCCTGTGGTTAGATCAGCTCAACACTGTCACTGACAACAGTCACCGAGTCAAGAGACCGAGAGTCTGAAGACTCAACCAGCTTCAAGCAGTTAAGTGAGTAACCCCAGTTAGGTATATGTTATTTAAAACGGGAGCTACAATTTCTGGTCTTTTTTCTGAAAGACGGCATTCTTATTTTTATAATAGCTAATTCAAACTGGATTATAAGTAAACTGTCAAGTAAATCACCTGTCAGACATGTTGTTTTTGCTTGTCACCAAGAGTGGCGCTGCAATCGAATTACCTCCCCTTGATTTAGATTTCGACGCGATCACTCTCGATATTTAAATCAATGGTAACTGCATAGAGAAAGACCCGAGTACAAATTCTTATTCTTTCAAAATTATTTTTTTTTAAATTAATATTATGAATTCTCCTCGTTATTTTAAGCATAAAAAGGCTTTATATCGATTTTAACTGTGAAAATAAATTAGATGTCAACATCGAAAGTTGACCTATTTCCCATAAGTTTAGATGAAAAATCTAGAAAACAACACCGACCCGGGTGACTTCCGGTAAATTTTATCTGCTCTGTGATTGGTCAAATCATGATTGTGATGTCATCATGGAATTATGTATATTTCTTTTAAATTCCATTTTCTGTACGAAATACCATTTATTCATAAACATAGCCCTTGATTGATATTAATAGGTCTCAACACACAGTAAACACACCCAGAGTTGGATCCACAAACCCCGGCGGTATACCTAAAATCTGCACAGCACAAATGAGTTGCCACACAGGTGTCGGCAAGAAACCTCTCTTGAACAACTTAAAAAACCATTTCAAGCACGGGACCCTGATGACAGCTCATGCCAATGCTGTGCCCGCATACAGTTTTTTTTTGTCCGGCCTTCCGATTGTGCTTTTCCTTTCTTTTGCTTACACAGAGTAGAGTGATTTGCGAATGGTGTGCTTACATTTATATATATAATATGCTGCTAAATTTATGTAAATTCTAAAACCGCAGGATTAACTCCCACCATCGTAGTTTTGTCCTTAGCTATATTTGATATTACTGATTATTCGGATTTCGTTTGGTTTTATGCATTTAGACATTTTTTGAAATTATGGATTTCCTTTGTTTGGGTTCTAGTGCTGCTGATGAGGAATAAATTTCCGAAATGGCCATACAGCTCATTAAAATTAGTGCAGTTGGAGTTAACATATGTGTTATGGTCTCATGTTCATTTACTCCATATCCTTTCGTAAAATAGATATTTTGTTATATTTCTTATGAGCTTTTGGTTGTGCTTATTTTCAAGATTGTACTTGCATTAGGACGTCCTTTCTGTTTAGCATGTTTGCTTTGTAGTGTTTTGGTGCTTTAATTACAATGTGCATTGTGTTATGTAAATTATGTGCTAATTGCTTACACGTTTTTCTTACTGATATGTCATTCTGTAGGTTTTCTTAATGTTTTAGTGTAATTTATGTAATTTTGTACTTGAATGATATTTTACTGAGTGCCTGTTGTATGTCTTTTTGTGTCTTGCATACTGAAGAATGACGGCCACTGATCAGAGGACACCCGTGTCTGCGCTCCATGGGTGTCCTCACTAAATGGTCATCACGATTAACGTAGAAAGTAATGGGAAATCGAGAGGAACCTATAATAAATCTCTATTATTGAATTTACTATTAATTTCAAATCTTATTAAGTGTTACAGTCATATTCTATATACATTTAACTCTCTTGCAATATAAACATTTTGGAAAGATTTTATTTCCTTCTGGTGTCTCCGATTTTTCAAAGTTCAAGTTCAAAATCGACCAGTTTTGTAGTAGTATCTAACCAAAAATCATGAAAAAGGCAAAGGGGTAGTCTTCTTTAAAAGACCATAACTCTATAAATATTAAATTTACGCCTTATTAAGTGTTAGTATGAAATTTGTCCCAGTTTGTGCGTGCTATGTACGTTGTGTTATTTTGTTATTTGATAGTCGATGTTAAAAGCTTATTAAATTTTGTGCTGAACATTTGTATATGTATCGACTTTATATAAAACTTTGAATTGAATTGAATTCATTTTATTTTTAATTCACCCGTTAGTTTGTTCTTAAACTGATCCGAGAGACTTCTTTCTATTCTCAGTATTAGCTTCCTCTGGTAGGAACACAGCAGGTAAAAGCTTAAAAGTATAAGAAATACAACTTGTATTTATAGTAATATTTTTATTATAATATAATAAATACAACTTGTATTTGTATAGTATAATTTTAATTTTTAAGCGTATAGTAATGTTTTTACTTTTTACGCGTCTAGCCCATGTGCTTAAAATGGGTTTAAATAGTTTTTGTTCGGTGTTCCCGCTCCGTTAATGGCGCTAGTTAAAAAGCCGCAAATGCATTAACAGATGCAGGTGGTGGATAGGGGAATGTCCTGTCTTTGCTGGGTAGTCAGGTCATAATACGGAAAGCTTGATCGCTTTCAGTCACTGTTGAAATTGTCACCACAGAAGTTATACGGTGATTTGATAAACCGTTACAATGTTTCTATTTCACAGATGAGAATAGATATCTTTTGATATATCCAGAGTGTATTACCGGACTGACAAACACCGACAGTAACAAAACCGGACTTTTTACCGGCAGTGTGACGGGTGCCACGCGTGGAGCAGATCAGCTTACCCTTCCGGAGTATCTGATGATACCTCATTTTTTATAGGGGTTCACACTGCTAGTGCTTTAGTTGTGTGGCGTTCTTGTTCATTTTTGTTCATTTGTTTTGTCTTTGTCATACTGTCTCAATTCGTGTTGGATGTGAATTGTCGTGATTTTGGATTTATGTATTTTAGAATTCCTTCATTCCTCGTTCTTGCTTCGGTATTCGTTTGCCGATGTATTGATAAGTGGAACAGAATTTTTATACAATGTGGGATTAAACAAAATTACCGAACAGAGTAGTCAGGAGCCGAAGTCCATGAGACAGAAAGACAAGTCAGGTGGAAACCACCGGAAAAATTGTCAACTGCAATGGTCCAGACTTGGTACAGGCATTTCGAAAGAAATGTTGGGTTAACCCGGTTTTATAGCATGCCAAACCTCCCAGCAATATGGTGGTCGGTAGCAACTCAACAGCAATTGCTATTGAAAGGTCATAGACAATTAAAAGAAATGATCATCCCAGTATTAAGCAAAACAAGAATCTTGAATCGGAGTTCGGACCGAAACTTCAAATTTTTCTACAAAGGAGTAATATCTACTAAGAAATTTTTTAATGGTCGTATGAGACGGATTTTTTTAAGCCTTGATTGATAAGGCAGTCACGGAGATAACTATGTCCAATGAGAAAGTGTTTATAATATGTACTAGCTCTACTGTAACGAATTAACTGTGAAGCATACACTCTGTAAGCAGAAGAAGCTGGAATATTTCTGTTCATGTTCGGGAAATTGAAAATTTTGAAATTAAAATCTTCCCTTTTGTCGTAAATTGAAGTACTGAGATGAACATCTTCGTCAAAATCGAGATGTAAGCGCAAAAAACCCAAAAAACTATTAGATGTAGATCTAGTGGTTTCTGTCGTTTCCTTTATCTCTAGTTCTGGCTGATATATGGTGGGTTTCAGTTAGCAAGATATACGTTATTAATGGAAATCACATCATCAATATATCTATAACTGAGATTGAATTATCTGGCATTTTTTATTTTATGACCTTCCACGAGTCCCTGACGAAATTCAGTCTCGTAAGAGTATATAAACAAGTATGCGAGTAGAAAAGCACAATTAGTGCCCATTGGAATTCCAACTTGCTGTTGATAAATAGCACCTCCAAATGTGACAAACATATTATCAATTGGAAAATCAAGCATACTGCACACCTGTTTCTTTTTCATGGGCAGAAATTCTCCTCACTGTAGCATACTTTTCCTTTTAAATTGGATCTTGAAAAAAAAATGTATATTTATAACCTAATAAAACAAATGTTTTTGAATCGGCAAAGGCTTTTTGAATGACACTTTTAGTTTATCATTAGGAAGTGTGGTATACAGTGTGGAATAATCAAATGTTTTCAGGGAATGTATTTGAGAAAATGAACGAGATTTAAGATTTTTCAATAAACCCTTCGAATTTTAAAGTAATGTCACTTCGGGCATGAATAGTTCCGCATTATGCTTGATGCCTGTCTTTGACTGAAGACAAAATTTTAGTTAGTTCAATAGGTAATTCAGTAGTTGAGCAAGATGAAGATCCTGCGATGTATCTTTCTTCATATGGATTTTTGTGTAATTTTGGTACCCAATATAGGTATGACAGGTCTTGATTGTTATTTTCAGTATGGATATTTAAGGAGGACACGAATAACAATAGGAGAGAGCTTTTATAAAAGTAAAAAGGAAAACAAAATGAAACTGATAATAAATTTGTTTTAATGTTTGATGGCATGTATATGCTATGATTTTGGTAGCTGTTCTTAATTTCATTAGTATGCCTTGTGAAAATTGTAATAACAAAGTAAGTGAGAACCGAATTAACCGTTAGTCAAAAGAACGAACAATCCATGGACAACAGCAACATCGAAAACACCAAGAAACAAGGACAACATTTGAGTACCGGACAAAAAAGAAAAACAAAGACACACATACATATAAACAACACGGACCCAATAAAATCCATGGGTGAGATCAGGTGTACCAGTAGAGTAAGCATCTCCTGCTTCTTTTAAGACACCCGAGTGTTGAACATGTCAATTCCGGTAGTAAAGCCAAATCAGATAGAGGAAAAGCAAACTTTAGTTGTAGAGGAAAAGATCTGTTGTCATCTGGGAAACAGATATCCCATAGCGATCCACAAGATCGTGATGTCGACCGTAAAACTTCTGCAGTGATGACTTTAAGTTTTTGGTAATCTATTTTTTATTTTAAGGAAATCTATTTTTGACATTTGAAGGAACTCGGGCGGTTTATTCCTACAGATTACAACCCTCTTCCTTGAAACCAGTGAGTTATAGTCACTACCAAGTAAGTGTCACAGCTTCACTTCTTCAAAATTCGTTTATTTATAAATATTATGGCTCTTTCGCATGAAAGTTCTAAATAAATTTAGAATTCCTTTATCAATCAAACGGTATCTATAAATAAAAAAGATTTAAAGAACAAAACAATTGTTATCTGTGAAATGAAAATCAACCGAATTGTACCACTGACCGGAAGAATGAACATAAAAAGTAATGACACCAGTGAACCACAAAACAATTACAAACCAATAGATAAGTAAAACAAGGACATTTTTGTACATTATTTGGAATATATGAAATTATGTAGCTGAATTTTAGGTATGTATACACATAAATTCAATAAAACCTTATTTCTTTTATTATTGTAAACCTTTTAAAATGATTATTATGAAATTATGCTTATGACTAATGACTTCAAGAAAAGGTTGGAGACATTTCATTTAATATCTTTAGTTGGCCTACTAACACAGAACTATTTCAATGCTTTATTATTTTCCTAAACGGCTTAAACAAAATATGACATAACTTAGACTTTGACCAATTTATCTGTCAATGGCTTCATCTATCCTATATTACAAGCACATATATATATATATAAATATAAAAATTCAAACTGAGGATGACATGCCTCCGCGCAAGGCGGAATCAAATTGGGATTTCTTAGTTATAGTTGTGTTTGTAAGACACATATGATGCCCCATTTACTAAAGGAGTTTCACAGATAAACTATGTACCCTCTATTACTTAATCACTAAAAAATTGATAAGTTTAACAATGTCTTTTTTGAAAAAAAAATGTACGGAAATCAAAATACATACCACATGCACATCCTCAATATGGGAAATAACTAAAACAAATAACTAAACAATTGAAATGCAAAATAAAAGCTCTCTAGCATCTGAACTGTAGGAGGAGTTGTGCGGACAATCTGTGTACCCTCTATTAACAATTCACCACAAAAATGACCAAGTTCAACAATGTATATTTTTTTCGTAAAAATGCACCAAAATCTAAATTCTTTCTACATGCACAATTTCAATATAAGTACGAATTATTTGTAAAATAAACACTTCCTGTCATCAAAACTGTAGGAGAGGTTGCGTGGACAAACTATGTACCCTTTTTACGAAATCACCAAAAAATGCGGACAAACTATGTACCCTCTATGAAAAATCACTAAAAAAATGACTAAGTTCAACAATGTATATTTTTGACAAAAATGCACCAAAACCAAAATCCTAATGGTAAAAATGATCTGCAAAATAAAAAAACCTTTCTAGCATAAAAACTGTAGGAGGAGTTGCGCGGACAAACCATTTAACCCCCCTCGGATGGACGGTCGGACAGGGGTAAAACAATATGTCCCCGACTGATCGTCTCGGGGGCATAAAAAGTGTATTATCAAATAGACATAGAGTAAATGTCAGTGTAATATCCACACAAACGTCGAAGACCATTCCATTAAACACGGTTTCGGAAAATTAAAATATTTTTTTCATATTTACAGATAAGTATCATGGGATCTGGGGCATCAGCTGAGGGTCAAAATGCACCAAAGGATAAGAAAACTGGTACAAATCTTAGAGAACCAGAGGAAGAGGATGTGAGTATAATAAACAGTACCTCTAATTCTTTTACTACACAAACAATTGCAGGAGATTTTTTTATCACAAAAAAGCATTGCAGGACCTAGACATTGAGAATTTTCTGAAATCTCCTCTGACAGGCAACTGTTCCGCCTCCTTTCGTTTACAGTCCCTCTGGACATGTCATTACTGGCGATTTTGAGCATTGAAAATGAATTTCTACGGAAGGTGGTTTTCAATGGTCCGAAATTCCGAGAACCACAGCCTATTAATTGGAATTTAAATTTCAAGATCGCTATGGATGCTGTTGACGATTACGCCAAAGCATGGGTTAAGAGAGAGACGGACCAAGAACCAGAACTTGAGTCTTGTCATATTGGATAAGATCCATTCGATCTTAAGTGAGGAGTCGTGTTGACAAACTACGCAGGTGTGTAAACAATCGACCTAAGTCTTTATTTGAAGATCATGAAGCCAGTAAATGCCTCTCTACATTACATGACAAATTTGTTGTTGTTCCTGCAGACAAAGCTTCTAATAACATCGTTATTGTATGTAAAGCAGATTATTACAACTGCCTCGTCAAAGAACTAGGCATTCATGACAATAGACCAGGTAGTTTTACATACAAAAGAGTTTCATTTGACAACATGAAATCCGTTCTAATCACAGGTCACCCATGTCCTCCTTGAATATCCATTCTAAAAATAACAATCAAGACCTGCCATACTTTATTGGGTACCACAATCACACAAAAATCCATATAAGGAAAGATACATCGCAGGATCTTCATCTTGCTCTACTACTGAATTGTCTGTTGAACTAACTAAGATTTTGTCCGAAGTTAAAGATAGGCATGAAGGATACTGTGAAACTGTTCATGCCCGAAGTGACATAAATCACATGTGGATACTTAAAAATTCGAAAGATGTATTGGAAAATCTTAGATCCCGTTCATTTTCTCAAATACATTCTCTGAAAACATTTGATTTTTCCACACTGTATACTACACTTCCTAATGAAAAACTAAAATTACGAATCAAAGGTATCATCCAAAAGCCTTTGCAGATTCAGAATATGTTGTATTAGGTTATAAATTTACATTCTCTCAAAAACTAATTTGAAAGGAAAAGTATGCTACGACAAAAAATGCAGGTGCGCAGTATGCTTGATTTTCTTATTGATAATATATTTTTCACATTTGGAGGTGTTATTTATCAACAGCAAGTTGGCATACCAATGGGCACTAATTGCGCACCTCGACTCGCTTGTTTTTATATTCTTACGAGACTGAATTTCTTCAGGGACTCGTTAAAGACCATAAAATAAAAAAAATACCGAAGTTACTGTAAAAGATGCTAGATCCTTCAATCTCACTTATATATTTTGATGATGTTCTTTCCATCAATAACACATCTTTTGCTAAATGGCTCCCTTAAATATATTCACCAGAACTAGACATAAAAGAAACGACAGAAACCACTAGATCTACATCTTTATTGGACTTACATTTCGAATTTTACAAAAATGGTCACCCCAGTACTTAAATTTACCACAAAAGGGACGATCTTAATTTTAAGATACAATGTAATAATTTCCCTAACATGGACAGTAATATATCAGCTTCTCCTGCTCTGCTTACAAGTGTATGTTTCACAGCTGATTCGTTACAGACTTTCTCTTTAAACAGTTATCTCTGTGTCCGCCTTACTAAAATCCCGTTTCATACGGTCATTAAAAAGTTCATTAATAGATATCAATCCTTTGTGGAAAAATTTGAAGTTTCGGTCCGAACTCTGATACAAGATTCTTTTTTTTTTTACTTAGTACTGGGTTGATCATTTCTTTTATCTATGTAGCCTCTCTGGACCATTGCGGTCAACATATTTTGCGGTGGTTACCACCTGATTTGTCTTTTTGTCTCACGGACTTCAACTCTTGAAAACTCTATTCGGTAATTTTGTAACTACCCCCATTGATAAGAATGAGGAAATATCTAGTGATAGACTAATCAGTTAAAATAATATTCCAATGAAAAGTACCATTTTTTATAACATATTAGTAATATCATTTTTCTTTTTCAGAGTATATTTCATAAGTTTAATCATTTTAGCACATAAAACAACTGATTGATCTAGATATGAGTTTTCGGATATGATTTTATTAATTTGTAGAACTGGCTACTTGCAATGCTTTCTTGAAATACCAATTATTAATTTGAGAGTAAGCACTATCAAAAAAGATAATGTTTGATATTTCACTTGTGTAAAGTTTCAGTCTTTCAAACCTCCTTATATTCGGGTTTATGGTGACTTCAGGGTGAAGAACAACAATGAAAGCGTTGCTCCATTTGTTTAATCTTACCATGAATTTATAGGGTTTTGTCCCATGTACATTTACTCCATTATCCTTTATTTATGCTATTTTTTCCTTATAATTTATAATGTAAGAAAAAGGCGCTATATCTGTCTTATATTCTTGTGACAATACAACCAAATGGTCACCCAAAACTCGTTAAAATAAGAGACGGTGACTTTAATAGCAACTGATGATTATCCATTTGACAGCTTTGTCTAAGGTCCTTTATATTTTCTTCCCTGCAAGTTTATGCTTTAGATGATCATGGTATATTTGCTTTACTTTATATAACATAATGTAAAATTGTACTTTTTGAATAAATAATATTTTTTATACCATTACTATAATCTATAATTAACAAATTAAACAAAACCACCAAAAAAGCAAAATAAGCATTTAATGAAGAGTTTTACTGGTTTTTATAAAACTAAGATTAACAATTGTAACAATACTGATTGCCTAAGTTACAAAAAATGTAGTACGTGTTTTGCGGAAATTGAATTAAACACCAGTAGACATTACAACGTATACAGTAAATACAGAAATGGAGCTGCTTCTCTTAGTCCTGTTCGCCTCGTGTGTGTATGGTGCTAGTCAAAATTGTAATACAGAGGATATAAGAGATGGAATTGCTAGTTTACAAGAGGAGTTTTTAAAAATATCACAAGATATAGAAAGAATGAAAATAAAAGATAATAGTAAGTACAGATAAATGGTTTTTCTTAGTGAATCGTAAAATATTATTTTATAATTGAAATTGCCTATAAAACCATAATTAACCATTATTAAATATAATGGTACATTTTAAAAAGTTTGAACTGTTCATAATGATATGTAGCAATATATAGAATTCATTTCTTAAACATCAGTAATAATAAAACCGATTCCATAACAGAATTTGGAATTGTAATGTAATTCTCATTTGCAACAAATATTTATACTTGTCAAATGTCGGAAAAACTGGAAAGTATTGACTTGATTAAGAATAATGGTTGAGGAAATTACACTTTTTACACATTTAAAAAAATGTACGATAGAACACGTGTAAGTGAATAAAGATTTCGACATGGTCAATTACTAAACCCTCTTAATAATGAAGTCTGTTGTTTGAAACTGATATGTATACCATTGTAATTGTACATTTTTTGTGTGTAACACTGTTTAATCAGGCTGATAAATTTAATTACCTATAGTATTTTTTTAATTGCAACTTACAAGCATATTTTTGCTTTATTTGCAGACCTGCAAAGAACAAAAAGAGACGCGGATGAAGGAATCACTGTAGTATCGACCGGGGTAGTTACGTTTGGAATGAGGGGATATCCAGGTCCTCCCGGTAAGGAACTTAGGTTATAGTCATTCGCCGTTTATGATTTGATGGTTAATATATTTTGACTAGCGCAGAATTTAAAATGTCACCATAAACACCACAAAGCAATATAATCTGAAAGGATAACTGGGAAATGAAAACTAGAGAGCCTAAACAAGAACTCCCCACAAATCGGTGTTCTAATCGTGATTCTGAAATTTGATAATTTCTTAAAGAGCTCAGAAAAACATCCTCTACAACACCTTGAATATGAAACTAAAAAAACAGTTACACAGACGATATCATCAAAACAAAATGGATGGATAGTTCCTGTGTCACGAGAATATCTTCATTTTATTATTTTATATCCGTTCAAGTATCAAATCAAAATGGAATATGATTTCAGCAAGACTGATAAAAAAATAATTAAATAATAAAAAACGGAGCCGATAAAAATCACTCTGCTCCATAACGTCTCAAGACTATTTGGGCTATATGCGTCAAGTAGTCTGGTTAATATTTCAACGGACCATCGGTATTGCAATGGACTTTTATTGTGCAACCCTTCCCGTTGATAAGTTTTTGCATTCGCATGAATTAGAATTTGTTCAAAGCATTCTAAAAAAGGATACGACTACATTTAATTTCACCTTTGTAAATAATGATTTCAACAAATAACCGAATACTCTTAACCCAACCAACACGAAATAAAAGCACTAAAAAGTTGGCTTCATTATTCTCGAAATTGGCAAAAATGTTCGACTGAAGACTGTCAAAACGTGATGATTTGCGATTTTTCTGTTCTTGAGTAGCAACACCCCTTTAATCCTTTTTAGACCGCACTAGTATCTCAGCTGACACCATATACTAGAGCAACCTACCAACACAAAGACTCCAACAATAGTTGTTTATTATTAATTAGAGAAATTACTCATGCCAGAATATAAATTAAAAAGATTCCATCAATTCCTTGCCACCATCACGAGTTGGTTGGCCCGTATAATGTAACAGTCTCTCAACTATTAACGAGTCATTGATATTAGACTAGAGTTTTGTTTTCTCAACTATTAGACTTGACCTTCTTCCAGGCTATGATTTCTCACTTTTGATCGTTATTATTTTATGATTTATTAGATAACGCTTGATTCATGCATTACAGTAGTCACCTACCCTTTCGACCCACTGTTTTCACTCCATAAGGAGTGGATATGAACATATACATGCAGTTATCATAGTTATATCTGTTAAAACGGTATTCTGCGCCTCCTAGTGCTTTGTTATTTCCCAAGCCAAAAATAAATTTGAGTCCACGATACGTTCAAAATTCGCTATTTTTTCAGCAATTTGGAAAATAGCCGGGTATTTTGTGGAAATCTATTCATAAAAACAATTAAATCATAAATATGTGTCAAGCACCACACTGTGCTGTAATATATGCAAGTTGAATAATTCATGTCAATCTGTCTCTAGCGTGACCCTTGTAACAGTTTCAGCGATAAAAAGTATGCCGACATAACACAAAAGAGTATCGAAATATACAGAAGGAGAAAAAGAACCCAACATGTATCTGAAAAAGTTATAATGAGAGCAAGGTATAAAATTGAGGAGAAACAACAAAATCATTTTTTCTTTGGACATTGAAATTCCATATGAAAGAGGATCCGATGGAGTTCACACTGTGAGTGCCTTTGTTCTGAATGGTGTAATTTCTGTTTCTGGGCTTTGTATCTGTCTAACGTTATTGTTTTTGCGTCTAACGTCATTGTTTTCTGTGTTCTCGTTTTTGCCCTGTCTTTGGACTTCGATTTTTGTGAATTTCACCCCTTTGTTCCTTCGGTATTCTACTGCCGTTGTTTGTCACTTCCACCAAAAAGTCTCAAAGTTTCAAATATATAATTGAAGTTAATTTTTTTCTGTTTTACACTTCCAGGACGTGATGGACAACGCGGAGCACCCGGAGTTCCTGGACCACCAGGGCCACAAGGATTTAAAGGTGAACAGGGTGTTAAGGGTGAAACAGGAGTTCGTGGTGAAATAGGACCAAAAGGGGAACCTGGAGAACAAGGACCACCAGGGCATCCAGGAATACCAGGATGGAGAGGATATAGTGGTTCTAAAGGACCAGAGGGACTCATGGGACCTAAAGGAATAAAAGGATTTAAAGGATTCCCAGGACCAAAAGGTGAAACTGGTATGCCTGGAATTAAAGGTCAGAAAGGCGAAAGAGGTTTACAAGGAGATTTAGGTCCATTCGGTCCTAAAGGTGAACAAGGACGTAAAGGAGAAAAGGGAATGCCGGGTCTTGAGGGAAAACAAGGAGATACTGGACCTAAAGGATTGATTGGGTTTTGGGGTTTTGTTGGACCAAAAGGTTATCCAGGTTTCCCAGGTCTACCGGGGCCTAGAGGACCCAAAGGAGAAAGAGGATCCGATGGAGCACCTGGACCTAAAGGCTCAAGAGGTGGTGAATTTTAAGGATTTAGGGTGTTATTCACGAACTTAAATATAGCTTACTGTTTTCTTAATTATTTCATTATAGTTCATTGTGAATACATTGTGCACTCAACAGAAACTGTTTAGATGTATTTTTGTCACCAATGCTATGTCAACATTCCTTTGAATGTTTTATTACAAAAATTACTAACATAAGCTTCAGTATAGTGCAAAGTATTTGAATAAAAACGAATGTTCGTGTCACGAAAAGTTGTAATTTAAAATTGTTTTTAGATATAGATAAGATTTTGATTATATTAATTGAAAATACTAATGGTATGTAGTGTATGAGATTTGTCTACAATGTATACCATAAAACACGTTATTGTCCCCGTAATGATTCCCGTATCTGCTGATGAAGTTTGAGAGGATTTTATCTGTTGTCTCCGTAATTCGTCACACTTGGCTTTCCTCTTTAGATCCTATTGGTAATTTGTTCTCTATCAGCTTTAATTTTGGTTTATGGATTTCCAAATGTGCACTTAAGAGATATAAGTTGTCGAAATGCGCAGAATCTAAATTCACAGTTACATTGATACTTTGTAATTTGTTTATGGCGCAAACTTCTGGAATATTGATTCTTTTTAGAAGACGTACATTGAGCTTTCAGAATAATTTTCTTCTTGGCAAACACTTCCTTTATTTTTCAGTTAAAAGTCTTGATTTTGTTGTGTAATTGTTGCAACGAATTCAAGATACGACAATTTTTCACTTTTCAGTTCTGTTTTGTTACTTGACGAAACACACAACTTAACTTTTCTGAATAGATCCTCCTTTGTGAACATTAAAGAATTAATGAGAAAATACCTGGTATAGAGAGCTTTAAATGCTATTTTTCATCTTTGTCCATGTTCAACTTGTTTATTTTGTTACTTTAATACCTGTATTCCTGAACACCATTTGAACTAATGAGAATAATGAAAGTTCTGTTCTGATGAAGAAAATCATGCTATTAAATCATATTAAGACATTTTTAGTGATTAAAAATTTGTCTTTGCCAATTATTGGCTGTGTATATTCAGTGCTATAGATCAAACAAAAACAAAATAAGGCAATGGATTCTGCTTAGTAATACGTATATCAAAATTCTGCTCACTTAAACACATGGGTCTTCACAAAAAGAAAACCTCTTTTCCTAATTAACCGTATGCGTAGATAATCTGTATATGACAATTGCTGTTGAGTTGCTACCGGACACTACCGTGATGAAAGGGGGTGGGGGGTTGCTGGCCATAAAACCGGTTTAACCCACCATTTCTTTTGAAATGCCTGTACCAAGTCAGGACAATTGCGGTCGACAATTTAGCCGGTTGTTTCCACCTAATTTGTCTCTTTGTCTCATGGACTTCGGCTCTTGACCACTCTGTTCGGTAATTTTATTATTACCCCCATGTGATATTGCTGACATTACTCTGTAGATAGATTCAACGAAATCGTGTTTTCATTAATTTTTAAAGCTGGGTTTCTGTTGTCAAACTTTAAGCATATGTAGTAATGTAACTGACTTCACATAACAACAGCGCAAATACTAATGAATGAATGGTGAATGAAAGGATATGGATTAAATGCACATGAGACAAAGTCTCTACAAATACATGGTAAAAACAAGCAAAAGAACAACGCTTTTATTGTTCTTCATCTCTAATTCACCATGAGGCCTTCAACAATGAACCCCGCTTATACTTAGTATAGTAAGTTCAAGACGACCCCTAGCACCTTTTTGAGCGGAATTCTTTGCTAATTGTCCAACAACGCTACATCCATGTCTTTTCTGGTCATGGATGCGGGATTGTCAACAAACGTAAATTTAACTGACAAAGCGCTCTTACAATCACTGTCATCCGTTTCCCGACAAAAGCACTAGTGTCTTAAGCTAATGGACGACTACAACATACAGACAAACACAGGGTAATCATCAAGTCGATTGTAAGAAAACTTGGCATTTTGAAAAAGTGAGATGTGGGCACTTTAAACAGGGGGTCAGAATTAAATTTCGAAATTACAAAAAAATAAATGACAAAATTTGAAAGTATGATAGTATATCCACATGAGAAATTCTCTCACGAACAAGTACACCATAGCTGAAATATATAGAGAGCATACATCTCTCGCACGGAGAATCTTTTTACGGACTCCACACTGCAGGAGAGACAAACTCCAGTCGTTAATTTTGAATGAAAGGATATGGAATAAATGCACATGAGACAAAGTCTATACAAATACATGGTAAAAACAAGCAAAGGAACAACGCTTTTATTGTTGTCCTTCATCTCAATGTAGTATTAGGCCTTCAACAATGAGCCCCGCTAATATCTCAGAGTTAGTTCAAGACGGCCCCTAGCACCGATTTGAGCGGAATTCTTCGCTAATTGTCGAACAACGCTACATCCATGTCTTTCCTGGTCATGGATGCGGAGTTGTCAACAAACATAAATTAAACCGGCAAAGCGCTCTTACAATCACTGTCATCTGTTTCCCGACAAAACCACTAGTGTCTTATGCTAGTGGACGACTACAACATATAGACAAACACAGGGCACTGATCAAGTCGATTGTAAGAAAACTTGGCATTATAAAATAGTGAGATGTGGGCACTTTAAATCTTTATGCAGTTACATTTTCAAAATTTGTGTACAAATAAATTATGCTAAATGGTTATGTTTACATGTAATTTTGTCTGGGTACATGCAGATTCAATAAATAAGGAAAGGATGTGGAATCAGCGCACATGTAGATGAGACAAAGTCCGTATAAATATATGGTAAACGCAAGCAATAGCACAACTTTTATGGTTGTATTCGATCTTAAATCACCATATGGCCTTCAAAATGCGCTTTAATTGTCTGTACCTCATAACTTCATAGTAAGTCCAAGACGACTCCTTGTACCGGTTTGAGCGGAATTTATTGCTGCATGTCGAACACGGCTTCACGAAAATCCACGAAATCCGTTGTCCTACAAAAATACCAATAAAAGGCAATCGTATAAAAGTAACCACAGGGCACTTATCGAGTCAAGTCTTAATTACGAGTACACTTTTTTTTCACAACAATGAACTTTCAAAGAAATTCTTTGATCAGTTCTACTTGCACGATTTACTACCAAGTAAAGATCTTACTTTTCTTATCTAAATGTTTTGTGGAAAGGTTAGTTAATCTTCAATGGCGTTTTTTCTTTAGAAAAAGTTAAGTTGCAAGGGATGTTTTTCTATAAAGGAGAAAATTCCACATCACTAGATTCCCAATGTAATGTAAAAAAGAATAACAGGAAACACCTACAATGGCTGAAAATTGTAATTACATGCCACAATCTGCTAGGGAACTACACAGGAAAAAAACATGAATAAGAAAAAAGACAAACGTAAACAACTATAGGAACTCGGGACAGCCAGACTTGGTATCGGCACTAACAAAAGCCAGCGGTAGGGTTAAACCTGTTAATGGGCACCTAGACCTCCCCCTTTCCATTCCTGATATTGTGCAAATACGACTATTTGTGGTAGAATGTTGCTTTAAATACAAGAAACTAGCTATACGGAAGTAAAAAGGCAGAAAAGGAGGAAAATCTAAAAACATGGTAATATAAATTCATCACAGAACTTAAGAAATAAAAATGAACACAAAAGCTGCAAAACTAAAGCAGTAGTTGATAAAACTGGAAGTAACATCAGGTGCACCGGAAGGATAAGCATCGTCTTCTCTACACGTGGCACCCGTCATACAACCGGCTTAAATAAATGGGTGATATATTTGTTGGGCAGCTGATTGTTCAATATTATTAGTCAAATTCAATTAAAAATTCACGATACAGGCTTCTCTAATCACCCTTAAAGCACTAAGGTGACAGTTTGAAAAGGATGTTTCTAGCTTGCAGTAAGCAGACAGTATCAAATCCGAACCACAAACACCACCGGCGAAGAATAGACTAAAAATTCTAGTGTAATATACAAGAAAACAAAGACAACAAAAGCATTGACAGCGTGAAACAAGAAATATCATCAGGTGTTTCGGAAGGGTAGGCATGATCAGCATCATGTTATAGTATTGTGAACAATCATCATTTCTAACTGAGAATCTCTGAATCTGTTGATATCATTTTAAGAACATCATTTTCTTATAGTCCGTTGTGCAATTTTGCTTTTGAACCGATGTTAAATGTAAACTCACCCAGAATCACCGAAGATAAATCAAAATTGAATCATTTGGAATTTAATCGTCATTTTTAAACCCATTGTTTTTCCCAGTCTGATGATCTCTAAAAATACGTTTAATCTGCCAGTGTTTGATAAAAGAAATCAAGTCCAGCTTTGTTCTATGGAACATTTATTGAAACAATATAGACATATAGAATAATCGTGTCTGATGTTTCTATAATAATATCCAGGAAAACCAAATACACAAAATACAATGATAAACGAATAAAAGTGTAAGAATCTAAATTGTTAATGTAGAGAACCATAGACCCGAAAAAAGCAAATATAACAAAACAACATTAATAGAATACCGAAGAAGCAAAGGATTGGCAATACAAAAATCAAAGTCGAAAGACATGCTCAAAACGAGAAAACGAAAATTAATGACGATGACAGCCACAAAACGCATAAATAAAAACACAAAATTCAAAACCAAGAGAACTCCAATGAAACTGAGTGTGACATTCGGTGCTCCTGAAGTGTAAGCATGTCCTGCTCTGTTAACAGTACCACTACAATCAGTGAGTCAGTCTAGGTAAGAAATAAAATGGCATATACAAATCCGGGAAGACGTGAATCTAGCTAAAAATGGGACACTGACCGATCAAATTTTTCAATGATGTTATGTTGACGGCCATGAAATTTCTTGAGGGATGAAAGTAAGCTAGGTTGAACAAATCTATGACTTAGCAGTTTTTTATTATTATTATTTTTTTTTGCTCGGTCACTGTACAAATGACATGCTTGACAATAACAAATCAATTGTTAAATGTACACTCCATAGGCTGGAGAGGTATTGCGGCTTAGAAATGGAAAATTCTCAATTGGGATGTTAACATCATCATGCTTGGCATAAGCTTAGATTTCAAAAGTCAATCTTCGTCAATATACAACAAAAGGTTTTGTTACGAATTTGAAGTAGTTGATCGGTGTTTTCTTAAATTCCAAGATCATTGAGATAGATTGATGCAAATATTGCCTAAATTTTGGATTATTAAGTGACAGTATATCGTCTATGTATGGCTTTGTAAAAATTTGTCCTCATACGATTGAAAGGAAAGGGTCAGCTAAAACTGGCATTCAGTTATTTCCCATAGGAATCCCTATTGACTGTTGGAAAACGTAGCCTCCAAATTGAACAAGATATTGTCGATAAAACATTCTAACATTTTGATTGCGTCGGTCTCAGTGTACAAATGTACTTCTTATTTGAATCAGTGTGGTTCTTTCCATACTACTGAAAAGGGGTATTTGAGTGCTCTATTTCAGCGCAGAAATTTGATGAACATTGATGTATTAAATCAGCAATTATCGTTTTCATTTTTTTATGTGACAGAGTTCTATAAAGAGCATAAAAATCAAAATTTTGAATGCCATGGCAATGGTTGAGACTGGTTAAGGATGACTATTCCATGACAACCTCAGAACTTTGGAGTCCACATCTGATTCACGCCGCTCGTGGCGTAAGCTTTTTCATAGTAACGTTTTAGGCCTTCTCTGACTGTGGCCAATGAAATAGTGAGCTGTGAAAGTGGTTAAGTGGTGAATCTGAAAGATCAAGCAATGATTCTGTGTTTGTATGGATTCTTATTAAGTTTTGGTAGCCAGTATTTGAAAAGGAGTTGATTGTTTTCATCACCGGCTTTCATGCCAAAGGATACTAAAACTGAAGTGTGATTTTAACAACTTCGTCCTTCGATATTGTAGTAGGGGTATTTCCTGATGAATTGTCAATGCCCATCCCCTTCAAATTGAAAAGTAGACAATTGCACAGAAAAAAGAGACATAGAAATGAAAAGAGCAAAACTAATAAATAGAACTGATATGAGTTTGCCCGCCGGAAGAATAATTGCATTACAATGTCACCAAACAACTTAAACAGATTGGAGTCACAGGAACAAACAAAATAGCAACTGAATCTAAAATGACGCAGTCATTAGAAAAATAGCAAAAACAGCAACAAAATGTTAGTTGGAAGTGACACTTATGTTTGTGATTGTTTTCCAGTCTTAGAGACAGGCTTGTCCCTCTGTCGGGCAATGGATGAAAGCAATTATAAGAACACCTTACCAGTAATTTTATGTTTGCTGACGATCGATGGGATGAATAGACATGAATGTGGCGTTGTTCGATATCTAGCAATGATATCCGCTCAACCGGTGCTTGGAGCCACCTTGAACTTAAAATGAGACATGAGCAAAGCTCTATTGAAGGTCTCTCGGTAACTTCAATATAAAGAACAGCAATAACTTTGTTCATTGCTAGGCTTTATAATGTATTTATAGAGACTTTGTTTTATGTCTATTTACTCCATCCATTCATATTTGTTAATTTTGGTCCATCGACCTCGAAAAGTCTAAAGAAAAGAAGAAAAGACAGGATAGACAGGACAGGGAAATAACCAACATACATACAGAAGTAATTTGTAATATATATAAATTGACAGGTAAATGTACCAGACATACCATATGATGAAATATATCCGTCTCCACACCCAAGTCTTATCAAGAAGAACGATATATATCAACCATGGAAGTTCAAAGACGTTACCAATCATGTCTATAAGGTAAAAATCTGTGTTTTTATTCTATCGCAAAGATTTTTGAAAGGACAATGATTTAAGTTTCAAGACCGAAAAGAAAAAAAATGTTACAAAACAAACAAAATCTAAAAATGAAGAGAAACGTCGGACCACGACCGCGTAGGAATACGGATTTATTGCTGTAAAATGTTGAACACAATATTGGACAGCAATATCTCCCATGCGGTATAAACACACTGTCAGCAATGAGCTATAGAGATTTAAATGATTCCACAGAATAAGAGGTTTGGATATCGGAATAGACCTGATTGTCATTATTTTTAGGAGATGTTTATTATTTGCAAATATGAAATCAATTTTGAAAAAAAAATGAAGATGATTGGAATTGATTCATGGCACCATTATTTTCAAATTATTTAGAAATATGAGGTATATTTTATATAAAGATTGTGCCATGAGTGGACATCATAAATATTCAATGTTGAGCGAGATTATCCTTAATACAATAAATAAACCAGTATGTCTCTTAGGAAACGTTTTACTCCATATCCCTTCATTGCTTAATTGAATCCTCACTGTTCTCGTTTTTATTTATTTACTTAGTCATTTTGCTTCATTAAGGCAAGGATTTGTATAATGACTATGCAAATCCTTGACTAAGGCCTTTATTTTTGTTCTTCATGTTTATCTACACTAGTTAGATAAACTTACTTTATTTGGAAAGTCTCAATATCTCCATTATAAATGTTTAAAACTAAGAAGTATATCCCTCATGTAAAGCTATGTCTTTAGCTACTTACAGACTTTTTTGGGGGGGGAGGGGGTTTCTAGATCAAATTATATGTATCTAAATAATCATCTACACTGGAAAACATACTGAAAAACAATTCCAGATCCTAAAATGCACACGATAAAAATAATAACAAAAAGTAAAACAACCTATCCAACCAACTAAATGGATACTAGAATGACCGTAAAGTGCTTGATATAATGTATATTCTGTAATGGTTAATGAATATAATTCGTATGTTACAGTACAAAATGGAATCTAGTAAGACCAAGAATCCTTCAAATACAAATTAGAATTTTTTACTTTTTGTATTGCTTTTTGCATAAAAGCAGCCAAATACATCCCCCCCCTGATGCATGCATTTGAAGTGTTATGTTTTTCCCGATTAAGTTATTTTGGAACGTGCATGGTGGATCTTATTCGTTTTTTAGTAGGATGAGATCTTCAAGGTGCTAAATTGTTAAAAATTCTCTTTAATTCATAAAAACGATATACAAGATCTGTTAAATTTCAACATTTAAAACATGAACTTATCAAATCAAGAGAACAATCTCTAAATCATAGTTTTTTTTAAGGGTACCAGCTAAGGAAAAAAAAACTCTTTGACAATGATGTTCGGTAATTTTGTTAAACGCCCATTTACATAGATTAAGAAATTTAGAATCGTCTTTAATTTCAAGAATTGTGCTAGACATTAGAGTCTGTATTATTCTAGCAACTTTATCTTGATGTCTTACAGTTTCAAAGGATTGAGAGACCAAGGTTTTACTTTAACTAAACCTATTGAAGTAACTATTCTATTTTTATCGAAAGGCCACTCAAAAGCAGATGGATACAATTATTTATATACAGCATAAAAGAATTTATTTTGTTGTTTGATTTAAGTCAGTATGATCGAGAATCCTCTAGAATAAATCAGGATATCTCAATTTCTGCTAGGAAAAAGTGGAATTCCTACTTGCACTGGATCAGAATTCTTATTAGTGACAGTAGAAATTACAATTCTGATTTGTACAGGAGGATTAGAATTCTTATTAGTGATAGTAGAAATTACATACAGGAGGATTCTGGATCCTGCTTGATTCCAATTTGTACAGTAACATATATCATATATATATATGTACGTGTGTGTGTTTGTAGGCTCCCCCTAGATTGCATAAATCCTTCGACGATTTAATCAGCTACTTGGTACAACCCTTCAGACATGAGATGCAGAAAATTCGAGCCCTTTTTGTATGGATGTGTATCCAAGAATTAGATAAAATGGTATTCAAAGGATTCTCTGACAAGATTTCTATTCAGGAGCATGCATCAACACCATTGGGTTATTTCAAATTAATAAAGCACAAAAGAGCATCGTACGCAACGTTTTATGCACTTCTTTGCAGGTAAAAAGTTAAAAAATTTCGATGATTGCTTATAATACTTTAATTTAAAAAAATAACTAAAAAGTTATTAAGGAACCTCAAAATGTAGAAGGTAAAGTAAAACAATTGTGTATAGTATATAGGGACCAGTTATGGGATTACAGGAAATTGTATATAAAAGTAAAACCCGAATAAATAACTCAAATAAAAATGACACAAATCTTGCTGCGGAAGTTAAGTGGTAAATCAACATTATTTACTTATTTCTATTTGAAATGTCTATACAAAGTCAGGTAAACAAATCTGTGGTAATTTTGTACCTGCTTCGTCATTCTGTCCTTTGGATTTTGACACTTGACATTTCTCATTGGTAATTTTGTTATTACCCCCCCCCCCCCATTTATAATACTTAAAAACAGAACATAAAAACACAATCATTGAGTACTGAGAGATTGGTATGTAAATGTCTGAATAATTATTACAATTTCGACGTGTATATTTTTCCTAGACTGTGTTTGTTTTTTTCATTTAGGTTTGACACATACTTCAAAATGCTTTAACAAAAACAAATAATTTAAGAACATTGTAAGTGGTAAAAAAATGTCCTAACAGCAGATTAACATGTGTCATATCTGCAGTGCTGCTAATGTTTCTGATGCCAAATAATTTCTTTTATCATATTTATGTATTTTGTAAAAAGGAAAGCCGGTATTAAGTGTGTTGTTATCAAAGGAATATCAAAAAGTGCAGGATATAGCGTAGGACAAAAAGACCTCTCCAGATTGAGAACCAAATGGAATGCTGTATATGTAAAAGACAGTTGGCGATTAATTCATCCTCTGTGGGCGTGCAAATCAGTTGTTGGAAGAGCGGATTATGCGTCTTGGACTGGGTTTTCAGAGGGAGTTGAAGAAAACGTGGAAGGATGGACTATTCAGAAGATTAACGATTTCTTCTTTTTAACTGATCCACTGGACTTCATTCATTTCTGCTTTCCGGATGATGCAGGATGGCAGTTACTAGCAAACCAATTCAATATGAACCGGTATGTGCAATTGCCATTCTTCCAAGAGGCATACTTCAGACTCGGGTTTCGATTACTTTCTCAACATTCTTGTATCTTACAGGCATATAATGGACAAATTGAAATCGTTTTTCGAATTCCTGAAGATAGAAGATATCAAATGAACTATGAAATATTCCTCAGCAAGAAAAACATGGCAGAAATTGAGGGCGATAAAATCCGCCTTGATCGTTTTGTGATCATGAATCACGATGGAAAGAAGTATACATTTTTAATCAGATTCCCATATGTTGGAACGTATAAATTCTCTGTTTTTGGTGGATCACTGAGGCATACAGTTGTTCCATGGTTAACAGATTTTCAAATCTCGTGTGATAAGGCAAGACTGAATGCACAACCAATTCCAGTAGCTCCATGGATTGGTTTTGGAGTGACATATGCACTTGACAATAGTGGTTTGGCAAATCCTACACAAGTGTCTGGTGTTTTATATATGAAGGTATTCCACGATACAGTGCTGTCATTTGATATAACTCGACCTATTCAAATTCAAGTGAAACTCAAACACAATACTCTAAGACAAGGAGAGCTCGAACATAGGATAACGTGGAAGAAATCACCATCAAGATTCGATATCTTCGCAAAAATACCACAACCAGGAGATTATGTCATTCGAATCTTCGTCAGAGACAAAGGAACAAGAAAGAAATATAGGAACTGTATCAATTATCTTATTACCACTGATGAACCAATCTACAAGACCAGGAAAGGTTATGAGGTAAGATATTGTTTTGTGAAAAGGGAAATTACTTGGAATTCCGTCCCATTTTTAGTAGATACATCGGCAAACGAATACCGAAGCAAGAAAAGGAAAGAGGAAATTCTAAAATCATAAATTCAACATCACGGCAACTCACAGCAACAAGAATTGAGACAGTATGACAAAGACAAAACAAACAAA
>MJUU01048406.1:108730-137079 GCA_002080025.1 Modiolus philippinarum | reverse complement strand
GTCCGGTTTTGTCACAGTCGGTGTTAGTCAGTCCGGTAACAAACTCTGGATCTACCCAAAAATATCTGTTCTCATTTGTGAAACAGAAACATTCTAATGGTCTGTCAAATCATGGTGACGACCGTAAAACTTCTGTAGTGACAATTGCAACAGTGACTGAACATACCCTTGATGTAGAATATCATTGTTAGCATAAACAACGAATATTAGATATATTTAATGATTCTAATGCTGCTAATGAGAGGTTACTCCTTGAAACACGTGTAAAGCATAACAAAATTTTACCGTTAATTATGCAACTTTGGTATTTTTGTATATTTAAACCATTGTACAGATGCCACTGCTGGTGGACCAGGGGTCCCCGAGGGTATTCCCCAGTCCAATAGACAGACTTGTCTGACACGAAAATTTACCTTGCGTTTTATATAAATTTATTTTCTTTATCAAAATTCTAACCCCTTAAAAATACTACGGCTTCATTCCGTATATGGCACTCGGAAGATGTCCTTAGTACTGCATTTGGCGTCCTATTTCGGTATTTTTGGTAATGGGTACTTCCTTTGTAACTATTTTTTGGATTATGACTTTCCAGGTTATTTGATTCTAATGCTGCTGATGAGAGGTTATACCTTGAAACATGTGTACAGCATAACAAAATTTTACCGTTAATTATGCAACTTTGTTATTTTTTATATTTACAAATTATAACTGTAAGATTATATATGTAATGAGCATTCCAGTAAGACTTCAGGAATAGTAGAATTAATTACAAAAGGATGACAGAACCTTTTATAAAAATCATTTTCGTCACTAGAGGAATTTCAGCGTAAATAATGCTGTTTGTGGGTGACATTATTCAGATTCATTCGCTGAGTACTGTAATTAAACATATAGCTAATACACTTCATTACATATTTGACATGTAAACACCCTTTTCTATATCTGTTGACGATGTCAACGACTAAATTGTTATACATCCTTCCCTAACACAGGCAAGACAATATTAGCCAAATTTATTCAGACCAAACTTTATCAAAACATAAAGTGTGGTGTCTTTGTATTAATTTTCAGTTCAAAAATTGTCTTTGGCTTTAGTCCTTGAGTTTTATTGATATTATATTTTTCATTCGCAGGATGCTGCAGAGAGAAACCTTAGGAACACAATTAAAGATGCCACGAATCAAAATGACATAACTATGCTTAAGAATACTATCACAAAATTTAAACATGCAGGACTCGATGACAAAGGGGAGTATTCAAGAGCAAGTGTACAATTAGAACTGCTGGAGGTTAAACAAGGTAAAAAATATTTCTCATTTTTACGATATATTCATATTCATTCAAAACGAAAGGCGAATCACAACTTTTTCGAATTAATGCAGGCGGATTTTCTGTAGCTCGCCGGGGGGTTACTTTAGATTCCTTAAAAGAACGTTGACTCAGAGATAGAAAAGTGTTGTCACATTCCAATTTATTCAGTCTGAAATCCTGTGGTATTTAAACAATAGAATATGAGCTCTCGTTTAGAAAAGATAAAAATGCCGATTGCAAAGTGTAACTCGTTGTCAGGACCTGATAAAAGTTACTTATAATATGAAAATTTATACTCTGTTATGTTCATGTGACGTTTCTTAATATTGACAATTACATTTTTAAAAAGTTTTGACATTTCTCGCCTATTTTTTAATGAAAAATGAGATTTCCCGGAATATACATGGTTCCAAAGAGTTTTGGATCTAGGTATTTCTTTATAACGAAAATTTTCAGGAAAAATATACTTTGCAATTAAATATTTATCGATTCATTTCGCAAATTTTGGACTAGGTACACGCAGTGGTTTCGACGAAATTAAGTAAATAAAACGACCATTTCTACCTCGCAACCGTCCAGGTTACATAAACAATATCGATTTGTACTCACTAAGGGCTAAGGGCTCTTTGAATGGGCCATAACTGAAGGCACGCCTTTTTCCTTGATTGAACCAATGAAATCTTGTGATGATGATTACCCTTTGAGATCGAGGGTATAAAAGGAAAATGGGGGTGTTTCGAGACGATATGATTTTGCCTAGTAACAAAGAATGAATTTTGATCTCAGCGTTGCTCATGCAAGAATCGTCACTAAATTGACCTATATAAAGTATGTTAAAAATCTATCTGTACATATAATCTTGTCTGCGTACATGCATTTTAACGCCATAATCAATTGATTTTGACCAGTCTGTCCATTGAAGATTTTCATTACGACAGTGAATTATGTACGGAATTTGCATATTACCTCTTCTTGGAGCCATGTTTAATCACTTTTTAACTACAAAGTAAAGATCTGAATTATAAATTGAATGACGTTTTCACTAAATATTTCATTTGTTTAATTCTTTTGAAATTTTGACATTTTGTCGATTGTTTATTTTCGTCGCCATACTGTTCCGAAAACGTTATGAACACAGGAGAGTTTTTCTAGAAGGGAGATAATTTTATACCACTAGATTTCCCGCTGCATTGAAAACAAACAAAAAACCTTAAATGAAATGAAAAAGAAAACTGACAATTAAACAAAAAATCCACAAAACTCTTAGCATTGCTGTCTTTTAATATTGTTTTTGAAGATTTTATTACAGATATTATTCTGTTGACTGCTGATAGTCAATAATTAGAACAATGTTTTGTTGTACATGACTACTATCATTTTAAGCAGACATCAGGTAAAGTGGCACATATACCAAATAAATTCATGTTCCTTTGACCTTACAAGTCACACCTCTATTTAAAGCTCAATTGTTAATACCTATTTAGCTACAAAATCCTACTGCAACCGCATCATCTAAACAATTGCAATGAAACTAGTGACCGGTCAACCAAACGGGTTAAAACAGAAATAGTTGAAATAAGAATAACCCTGAATTTCTTGTCCTAAATCTAAGTTAGTATTAAGTTTTTATCCCAACTGGATTGAACCCAGTTGTCCGGCTCTGCAGTGCTGGTTTGAAAGTTTGAAAATCGATTTTAATTGGGAAATTAAAATGTCTAGATTTAAGTCAATTTAGGTGCATTTTCTTCGTGCAAAGATCTGTCCTTTGCCAATTTTACCATTTCACCAATTTAATACTTGTTATTGGTAAAATATCGGCTTTTTGCAAAAAATATTTATAGATCTTTCGGCTTATGGTTGATTTATTCTGCACTGAAAAGATGTAAGTTTACGAAAATGTCATTTATAGAAACTAGATGTACATTAACTTCGGGAGTAAGTTGTTAAAGTTTGTCGATAGTGTTTTCCGGACCTTTAAATGCATCTTCATTCTATAGTTCTACTATTTAGGTAATCACATATCCCTGTTGAAACCTGTTGATAGTCAAATTCTTTAAATAACAGGTTTACTGAGCGGGATTAATGCACGAAATAGAGAAGCATTAATCAAGGCAATCAAGAATGCTAGAGACGGTGGATACAGTAAAAAGCTTGCCAAACTGATCAAGCAGGCAGAAGATACATTAAACGATATTGAAAAGCTTGGTTTACATCCTATACCAGATCTCAACAAAAAGATTGTTTCAGAACTTGTATCATATAAAGTCCCACACCAAATTGTCTTCGATATGTGTTTTGCTACTTTCTTGTTGTTGGGTGAAAAAGAAGATATCATATCGGTAAGAAAAACTATATCTATTTAAAGAACTTCATATCAAATGAGGTGAAAGTATTAGTTAGTCCAAAATAGTCCGAAATAAACACATAGAATAAAGACCGAAGGTCAAAACGGCATAAAATATTACTTGTATCACAGATTGTCAGATAACATATAGGGCAATAGAAGTGATCTTTCAAAAATGGACAGCGTTACTTGTCTACAAGACTTCAAAATGGCAATTCAAAGTGATCTGAATGAAATAAAATTCAACAGACAGGTTGCCTGGCATAAGTTGATGTACTTCTAATTTGGAAGTTAGTTTGGGAGACTGAAAACAGGTATATTTTTTGTTTTTGTGATTCCTGTGTACGAGCAATGATAAGATCAAAATTAAGATTTAATTCATAGATGTTTCTCCCGTAAGAACGGCGAACGAAGATATAAGTACATTGTTATAGGCAGAAAACAAGCATACTTTGTGAAATACGACTCAGAATCGCAGTAAAAAATTATACAGAGGAAGAAGTGATTAAAATGTTAGAGTTTCTGATCGACAATATATTTGTCCAGTTTGGAGGACTTGTTTTTCAACAGACTATCGGAATTCCAATGGGCACGAACTGTGCACCTCTTTTAGCTGATCTGTTTCTCCACTCACATGAAGCTGAATTCATCGAAGGGCTTCTTCAAAATAAGGATAAAAAACTAGCCCAGTCCTTTAATTTCAGCTTCCTTTATATAGATGATACTTTATCACTAAATAACCCTCGCTTTGGTGATTTTCTTCAACTTATCTATCCAAAAAGGCTCGAAATTAAGGATACTACAGATACTTCAAAATCAGCCTCGTTCCTTGACTTTCATCTCGAAATTGACAACAGAGGTACACTACAAACTAGGCTATATGACAAACGTGATGACTTCCCTTTTCCAATGTCAACTTCCCTTTTCTTTGTAGCATCATTCCAAAAACACCGGCATATGGAGTTTACATCTCCCAACTCATTCGTTGCTCAAGGGCCTGTGGTCGTTACAGTGACTACCTTGATAGAGCTCGGTTGCTTACAAATAGGCTACTTAAGCAAGGGTATGTTGCCCATAACTTGAGGTCATCACTACAGAAGTTTTATGGTCGAAATCACGATCTTGTGGACCGCTGTGGGATATCTGTTTCCCAGATGACAACAGATCTTTCTCTTTGCCACTAAAGTTTGTTTTTCCTCTACCGTATATGACTTGCATACCGGAGTTGACATGTTCAATACGACGGGTGTCTTATAAGAAGCAGGAGATGCTTACTCTACCGGTGCACCTGATCTCAACCATCGTTTTTTATTGGGTCCGTGTTGTTCATTTTTGCATACATGTGTGTCTTCATTTTTTCCATGCCGTGCTCATGTCTTTGTTTTTCTGTCGTTGCCATCGTCCTTGGATTGTTCGTTTTAGACTGACGGTTCGGTTCTCACTTACTTATTTTGATAGATGATCAAATAAAGTTATATGGAGTAAATGAAAATGGGGCAAAATACCTATAAATACACGATAAGATTAAGCAAATGGAACAACGGTTTCATTATTGTTCGTCACCTTGAAGTCAGCATGAGGCCTTCAACAAAGAGCAAACACTACTACCTCATATATATGCTTTATTTAGAGTAAGAAATAAAAAGTACAGGGTAAGTAATAGGTGTCGCTGTTTTAAACTACTGTTTCTTGTAGGTTTATGCTGTTATACAACGAAGTGTGCAATTGAAAATTTTGAATTTTGAATATTGGCAAATTTTTGTTGATCGGTAGATAAATGCAAGCCAAGTAATCCTGCCTTTTCAATATATTACATGTAACAAAATTGGTCTTTGAAAATGTTTGTATAGGACTGGGATTACATGAAAATACTTATGAAGAAGACAGGACGGGATAACATGATGAGCAGGTTTAAGAACTTCAGACTGGATAAAGTACCAACCAGGGAAATTGGTATAGCACAAAAACTAGTGACGGATTACGATGAAAATCAGATAAGAAAAATAAGTATTGGAGCTACATCTCTATTTAACTGGGTGAGCACAATATGTTACAAACAAAGTACTTCATAACAGGATATGTAGCAAAAGAGAGGGAGAAGAAAAAATGCCTTTTCTCACAATAGATTAAATATGGGTTGTAGAATATCAGTATTAAAATTCTAATGAACAAGATATCCCTTTGCATTTTATCTAAGACATTGTCGTTGTGTTTTCGAGTTAATCTACTGTCGATGAATCTTTTTTACAAGAATTTATATATAAGATAGTTGATTTGAGTGAATTCTGTTTATTTTCTGTAAGCAACGGACTTGTGTCTGAAAACGTACTATACATCATTTTTTTTGCAGTAAAGCTAGGTTTTTAAAGTTCTGTCGAAATGTGAAGTATTGTGGTACAACGAAGTATAGTATTTGTAGATGTCGACAAATTAAAAAAATGATTAACAAGAATACATCGGCAATTGAATACCGAGGCAAATTGGAGAAAGGGGAAATTCAAAAAATCAAAACTTAACAAAAACACGGAAATTCATATCTAACATAAATTGAGACAATAAAAAAAGGAAAAATTACTAAGAACTCTAGAAAAACTTAACTAGCATTGTGAACCCCTACAAAAACATGAGGTATAATTAGGCGCTCAGGAAGAGTAGACATGATCTTGCTGAGGCATGGCAGCCGGCACAAAGAAATAAGGTAGTGGAAGATCTGTAGGGTGGCTGATTGGTTAATGTTAATTTTAACCCTCAGACAAAACCAATTAAAGTTTGGTCTATGTTCTCTAACCATTAAACAACACTAATATTAAAGTTTGAAAAGGTTCTATTTCTCTCTTTGTATACAAAAAATCACTAGGACATGTCTATTTCATAAACATAACCAACGAAGACAAAACTAAAAATAACACTGTGATATATAAACAAATAGAAAAATCATGCTCTAACAATGTGAACTCCAACTGAAATGCGGTAGTACCATCAGGTGTTCCAAAGGGTAAGCATGATCTGCTCGACACTTGGCACCCGTCACACTTCCAATAAAAAGTCTGTTGTTTGTCATTGTCGGTATTTGTCAGTTCGGTAATAAACCCTGGATCTGTTAATAGATTATTATCTCATTTGTAAAATAGAAACATTGTGATTTGTGACCTTTAGACGTCATAGGCCGGTTATGCAGATATATTACTGCTGACAAACGGGAAGTTCACTATTGGAAAGTCGAAATCATCACGTTTGTCGTAAAGTTTTAATTTCAGACGTCGAGAGTTGTCAATATAGAGGTGCAAATCCTGGTATGATGATGGTGGTGCGTCATTGGTCTTTTCGATTTAGGGTTCATTTGGGTATACATGATTTTATTACCTTTATCCGTTTGTCTGTCCATCTTTCCCCCAGGAACACCTTTTGTGGAGAATAATTCTGCTTGTGTATGTAATAATGATTTAATATTTGGTCTAAAGATTTGGTGTCGTTAGTAATACAGCGTTACTTATCCACTTCCTGTTTTCCGGTATTTTTTGGCCTTATTGTAGCTATGTACTGATTTTTGCCAAGGATTTCTACTTTTTTGCGTGTAGTTATGATTTGATGTTTATCCTGAGGCTTTTGTTTGTCAAGTTTAACCGCGTCTCTCCGTTTCAAATCCGTCACTAATCCATCTTCTGTTTCCTGATAACTTATTATATTCAGTAACTTCGGTATTTAGTCATTTGCTTCCATAAATTACGTCAATTTTTCGTCAAGGTTTTCTCGGCTTGTGTATCTAGTATTGATTTTTTTCTTCTGAAGCTTTGGTATAGCGAGTAGTATAATGTCCCTTTTTCCCAAGTTCGCCACTCGTCTACTTCCTGTTCGCCAATAACTTTGGATTTTTACATTGTAGCGATATGTTGATTTTTTCGTTAAGGATTCCTCGGCTTGTGTTTGTAGTAATGATTTCGTTCTGAAGCTTAGGTATTGTGCATAATACCGTTTCTCTCCTTTACACAGGAAAAATGAAAGGATATGGAGTGAATGTACATGTGACAAAAACGCACACGATACATAGAAAACTCCAGTTTATCAAGGACAGGGCTTTTATTCCTGTCTACATCTTGCTGTCGCCTGAGGGTCTTCAACAAGAGGTGAACAATAACTTCGTCCTGTTTGTCGATATTGTTTCATTGCATCCATATGTTGATTTATTTGTTACCGATATGTAGCAATGATTTTATATTTGATCTGAAGCTTGATTATGGTGTACTGTGCCCCCCTCAACAAGGTTCGTCTCGTTTCAACTTCCTGTTTGTCAGTAACCATGGCTTTTTCCCACTGTAGTCTTGAAATGTTCATCAACATTTTTTGATGAAGCTTAACAATTTTATCCTAATTGCACCCTCCCACGATCAGGTCCGATCATCATTTCTTTGCTTTTTGCCAACAAAATGATAGCAGAGAAGGCATATAATATGACCCATGAGGCCAAAGTGCTTCCTTTTTCAGTTGGGATATAAATTTTTACATGTTCTATATTTCAGCTTGTAGAAATCCTTCGTGTGAACAACACTGAAAACTCTACTGCAAGAACCCCTAGAAAAAAATACTAGCGAAGATATCTCAAAATACGGATAACACTAGCCAATTGGAGCCGCAGGTTTTATGTCCTAATCAACGCAATGTGCCATCAAATATATTGCAGTATTTCTATTTTGACGACAAAATGCGCTGTATTTTGATATCATCGAGAACATTCATTTTACTATTAGTTTTGTTGAATTAACCTTATTTAAGTGATGCAATAACTTTGTAAGAAAGTTAATTTTTAACTTCTCTCATGCTGCACAAGATCAATGATTATCCGAAAATGGATCTGATTGACATACTTTACAGGCGAAAAACCGCGTAAAACCGGGCGATTTTGGGAGTGTCATGTTATTTCCAAATGACACTCATTTTCATATAACAGCTTGTGGGTATAGGAGAGTAATTGTACAGATCATGTTAATTATATATACCTCTTTGATTTTATGAATTGCTAAATACAAATAGACTATAATTTAAACTTTTGTCAACATTTAATATTATTAAATCATGTCATGTGGTTATTCAATGTGTTGAATATACTTATAATTTATCCCCATATTACTGAACAGTGCATCAAGTGCATCATATGATTATAACAATGACTAGTTAAACAATCATCTGTTTTTTTTATATAACTGTCAGTATAGAGTATTCATAATTACTTCAAATTATCCCATAGGGAATTAAAACGTGTAGTAGTTATTGTACGTATGTACGTCCCTTTTCGTTGATACATTAAGGGAAAAGAGTTATCCCTCTTTGATCAAAGTAAAAAGACACAAAACTAGTGGTTCAAAAATTCCTTGCGTTCATTTTATTAAAATATAAAAGGAATTTCATGTCATTTGATAAAATAATCGACCATATCGAAATTGAAGCGGTTTTGAGTGCCATAAGTGGCTAGTTCTAGTTCAACAATTTATGTCATCTTAAATTTATATATTTGAAAGTGCTATTTTAGAACAAATAACCCAAAGGAACTGACAGAAACGTAGATATTAGCTATGAAAAGAGCTTCGTTCATGAGAGATAATCCTTAGCTTTTAGATTTTGTAATCTTTAGATTTTCAAATGATTTTATCAGATCCAAATAACTAAATACCGAAGTTCCTGTGAAGTAGGAGTAGGAGTAGGAGTATGGAGTATGGGCTCGGGATATCCACAAACAAAAGCACCCAGCGTATAGTAAAAACAGCCAAAATGAAACAGAATACCCCACTTACACAATACACAGTTACTTTTGTTGAACTGTATAGGTATTTTAAGGAGAAACCCCTTATCGGTAGCATTTGAATAAAAAAATATGGATTGTCATAATTCAAAAATATACTGAAAAAAGTACTCAATACCAAAACTATCGAATTAAGAGGCTGAATTTGTACCAAAAACATCAGCCGAGTGAAGTACATGGAAGGAAGACTCAGTATTTTTTAATTAGAACACTAAATTTCTATAAAACGCAAGGTAACATTTGCATGCCGCACAAGTCTCAGTACTAGGCTGGCGAATACCTTCGGGGACCTCTGGTCCACCAGCAATGGCATCAAATACAAAAAATACCCAAGTTGTCTAATAAACGGAAAAACAGTTTAAGTTTAGAAGAGAACAAAAACGGGAGAAGCAGTTACTTTAGCTCTAAATACGGTCATTTCGACAAATTTTGGCTTTTCTATTTAGATCCTTTTGGTTACTTCTTCTCTAACAGCACGTTTCCGGTTAATTCACTTCCAAATGTTTTGGTTTTATCTGCACTGATGAGACATAAGTTGTCGAAATCGGCATATGCAGAAAATGAATTAACAGTAACTTCGGTATTTTGTTACTTATATTTCTTGAAAGCAGATAAAGATCAAACAATTTCATGATCGGAATCCCAAATATTTGACAGAGCGATATAGAACAATAACTCTTATTGTTATTGAAACTTCAAATTACAATGATCAACGTTATGAACAACATAGAAGACATTTCTCAATAAATGCTATACTTGCCCATTAATACACTCGGATGTAAATAGTGCAGTGTAAAGTGACAAATTCAGTGACAACATTGTTAAAATTGCAAAGGATTGGAATTTTAAGAAATAAAATTTATTTTGGAGGAGTTTATGATTGCGTTAACGCGGCCTTTCACCAAAATACTTTACATAAAGTCCTTCGGACTTACTTCAGTTTGCATGGTTTGTGAGTAAGTCGATCGCATTTATGTATCGATAAACTCTTCTTCTTACTTTTCTTCCTATAGTTACCTGAAATGTCTAAAGGTAGCATCAGTTTCAACTACGGACGGCTCATTGCACAGTGGCTTACTTTTCAAATGATCGGATCGGGTTTCGGACCAGTCATAAATTGTCGAAATGGCCATCTGTGGAAACAAAATTTGATATTTAGTTATTGGATGCTAAAGCGTTACTCAATCAATGACGATATTAAAGACAATATATCATTGGAGTGACAAGTCATGTCTACACATTTAATATAGAGAAATAAATATTGAATTATTGAAAGTATATCGTTTGATTGTCATATAAACAAATATATTCCTTCTAACTGGGACCATACTGGAATTCTTATGTACATATCATTGAGGTACTGTATTAATAACCCTGTAAATATAAAGAATATAATAATAAATTCTGAATGATTAGTCCTATAAAAGAACATATTAAGTTTTATAAGCATGGTAATTAATTAATGATTGAGGAAAGGAAATTGAGTAAATGAACATTAGACAAAGTCTCTGTAAATGCATGGTGAAAACAAGCAAAGGAACAATGTTTTTATTGTTGTTCTTCATCTAGCTAGTTATAACTGTAAATCAGTGCAATAATTATTAATATTTAAATTGTCGTACGTTTCAATAGCGACACCAGCTGAATACTTAATAGATAAAGGTCGCATGAATTCAGTGAATGAAAGTCAAGGATATGGCAAAAAAAAAACCACAAAACAAAAACAGAAACAAAAAAAATCTAAATTTTTAAAAAGAACAAAAAGCAAAAAATACCCCCCCCCCAAAAAAAAAAGAAAGAAAATAAACCAAACTTAAACATCAAACTAAGTCACTTACAGACTGAACTCACTTCAAAACAAGTGTCCTATATGATTCAAAGCAAAAGGGCAGACAAATCTTTAAAAAAAAGATTTAGATTAAAAAAACTCCGCAATACAGAAGTTAGACAAATGGAGACAATGTGAAAACGTCTTGTGAACTCCTACAAAATAAACATTGAAAGGATACGAAGTAAATGTACATGAGACAAAGTCTTTACAAAAACATCGTAGAACCAATCAATGGAACAACGTTTTATTGTTGTTGTTTATCTTGAAGTCACCATGAGGACCGAAACAATGAGCTTTGCTCATACCCCATACCCCGTAGTAATCTTATGACGGTCCCTAGCACAATTTGAGCAGTTTTGATATATGTTGAATAACGCTACAGTCATGTATCTTTGCTTTTGGTCATGGTTGACAGATCTTCATCAAACATAACAATAACTAGCAAAATGTTCTTATAATTGCTGTCATCCGTTACCCTGTACTATTATCAGGGGCTAATACCGTCTTATATACGCCAAAAGTTGTAAATACAATTCGAATAACCTCGATGGCATTAGATGTATCATAAGAATGGGTCGTCTATAAAGAGTGTTACTTATACAGTTTATGAATATCCGGAGCACTGAAACAGTAGTTCGTACGTAACATATACATACTTTTTTTCACACAACCTTCTTATATTTCAATTCTTTAAGGACATAGTTTTACATAAAGAAATTAATAAGTGAATAGTTGGTGAAAGAAGAAAACCAATAAAAAAAAAAAGAAAAATACAAAATATATTAAAGACTTTTGGAAATTATTCATTCGTTTATATGACGAAATTTGAAATAAGAACGAAGAAAGAAATAATTCTACAATTTGCTGTTAATATCTCCTCAATTTACTCTCAAGTGGGCTCAACATTTTCAAAATATTTAATATTTTCATTAAATTTTTAGTCTGACGATAAATGAAAGATGATCATGAACAATTCAACTTTAATTTATATATTTAAAAAAACATTGGTAATTTGTTCTCTATCAGTTTTTAATACCTTTGAGTTTATGGACTTCCAAAAGTTTTAGATTTTATCTGCACTGAAGAGACATAAGTTGTCGAAATGCGTATATGCAGAAACAAAATTCACAGTAATTTCGGTATTTAGTTATTTGCAGCAATTGTGTTTTGTTGTTATTTGTTCTCTCTGACGTTAGCTATGTTTGAGGTCCCTGCTTATTTGCAACTTTTGTACATGCATTTTACTTTTTGAAATATATCCGTTTTGCCTTCTTTTGCTTTCTGTTATTGCATTTTTTTGTCTTATTATAATAAGTAAAACATATTTACCCCTTTTCTATTCCTAATAGGTCTATGTTCTGGTCTCCATTCATCAGGATATCGTGATAGTTCTCGAAATATTCTTTGGTTTCCATCTCCCTTTGGTAATTCTCTTCTTGACTGTAAGGTCATATTTTCAGAAGTCGAAATGGGTCCTTGTCTTTTTGCTAGGCTAAATGACTGGATACGTTTAGATAGCTGCCCATTAGGAAGAAAAACAATTTTTGTTGGCTTTAATGACAATTTACTGAAAACTTCTTGTAAAACGGGATTTTTTAAAACCTCAATGCTCTTTCTTAAGACTAGAGACTTCCTCGGTAGGTTGTCAAGAAGAGTTGTTGGTGTGCTGGATATTTTTTCCCAAATATTTGCTGTGGATCTTTGTCTTTCAATTTGACGCGGGGAATTGAGGAATCCTTGACTCCGAAATAAAGTTTCTGCATCAAGTCTATTGTTTCCAACCAAATCCAATATTTGATCTAAAGGGGGGAGACTTTTTAGAAAGTTTTTTGCATGACCTGGGGAAATTATTTTTACATTTGGGATCTTTGTATTAATTCCTTTAAAACTTACATCACGTGCACTTGGCATAGTAATCGTTTTGGAAGAAAATTGGTTTGCTCTAGCACCATCATTTATTGGGGATGAACCCATAGTACTATGTGAATTTTTCCAATCCGATAGGTAAACCGGATCACTGGCAAAATTATTATTTGATAGCTTTGAAACTGTTTCCAATACTGTTGCACCCAACTCTGACAAGCCTGTATAGTCACTAAAACCTGGTGATTCCGGTGAAATGAAACGCACGGGTAAGTTTCTATTATCCATTGGTCTGTCCAGGCTTGTCATCTTCCCACTGTTGCCAAAAATACTCCAATTGATAAGCGGGCTCGTGTTTTTTGTCCCAACAGTTACCTGAGTGCTCTGTTCAGAGTGTGTCCTATCTGTAGGTAATGTATCCATTCTAACAGTTATTTGACCTCCATTGTCCTTAGCACCAGTAGAAGATGGGTTGGCAATTTTATTATGGTTACCGTTTGTTGAGTTGCTGTTGCTACTTAAGTTTTCTTGGGAATGCGTTTCATTATTAGAATTATTACTACTTATCCAAACATCATGTCCACTGTTTTCAATAATGTTTTGATGATTACCAATTACTTTACCAGTTGTTGGGTCAATGATGTTTAGAAGTAAATCTTGAGTTGCTGGATTCAGTAACACAGGAAGATCAGTTACGGCTTTCAGTTGAGTTGATTGTGGTTTCTGCAGAAACTGACTCAAATTAGAGGTCTCTTGATTTTTATTTTCGGCCGGAATCAAAGATCTCTCTGTGATAACAAGGTCCAACTTACCCGTTTGCGGATTTTTTTCAATTGAATAACTTATTTTACTACCGCCACTTTTCCTGTTGGAGATTTCCAAAAACTGACCACTTGTAGGAATGTTTCGTGGAATCTGTCCTGTGCTCCTCGGTGATAATAATTCAAGAATTTTTCCATTGATGTGTTTATTCTGTGGAAATCTCTGGCATCTGACCTTGTTAGAAAAGATCACCAACACAAAGCACAGGGACAAAAACCTATAACAATTCAACATTTTTAATTTAAGTGTTTTCTTCATTAATGGCCTTAACTAAATACCGAACTTACTGTAAATTTAGTTTCTACATATGGCCATTTCGACAACTCATGTCTCTTCTGTGCAGATAAATTCTAAAGATTTAAAAGACCATAAACTCAAAGATGTTTAAAACTTATAGAGAACAAATAAACAATAAAAAAAACAAAATCAGCTAAGGACAGAACTTTGCATGAAGAATTCGATAAAATTTAGACTAAATTAGATATTGCAAATTTCCAAATAAAATCCTCGGGGAGCAGAGGCGTCGACCCAGTGGTAACAAATAACTAAATACCGAACTTACTGTAAAGTTTCTGCATATTCGACAACTCATGTCTCTTTTGTGCAAATAAAATCTAAACATTTGGAAGATTAAAAACTCAAAAAACACTGATATATAGAGAACAAATAACCAATATGATTTAAATGGAAAACTTTCGTCTTCTCTTTATATCATAAAAAATGCTATATTCATTTTAATAATAGAATATTGCATGGAGTACGTATATACGAGACTACGGCGCATATGTAAGAAATATTTTTTTTTAAAAAAACACCCATCGTACTTGTTAAGGATTTTAACAGTATTTATTAAATATACACCTGTCCAGCCTACAACACATAAATACTAAAAACAAAGAATTATGCTAAATTTAAACAAATGCCGACTTTTATCTTTCTGTTCGTTCAATGTGTTCAACTCTTCTCTTGAAAAAAGAAATCAAAATAATTTATTAAATATTTTAGTTATGATTTATAAACACTCTATTATAATATTCCTTCTTATTGAAACAATTAGGTCACCAGCATATATCTTAAAACAGATGTATCAATATCTATTAATATAAGAAAGATAACAGGAAACACCTACAATGGCCGTAAACCACAACCACATGCCACAATCCACCAGGGAACCGCACGAGAAAAACAATAAAATGACAAAAGACAAACATGGACAACGATAGGAACTCGGGATAGCCAGACTTGGTACCGGCGCTAGCAAGAGCTAGCGGTAGGGTTAAACCGGTTTATTGGTACCAAAACCTCCCCTTTCTCTATTCCGTTTCCCTATAGTATAATAAAACATACAAATAAAACCCAATACAGGTAGACTACTAACTCCAAGACCACAATCTTGAGAAGGAAAGAAAAAGACAAAACGTAATTTAGAAAGATGGGTCGAGGAGTGCTCGCCGCTAAACTGCTGGCTAGCTCAAGGAGCCTAGTCTGCTGGTAAAACACTGTCGCGCTACGGAATAAAGATCAAACTAAAAAATGATTATATATATAAATGATTATAGCCAAATGCAAAATCTCATTATAATATATTCATAAGTTATTTTGCTTTTAACCTTATATGCTATTTTTATTCTTGGACACAGACAACCAGGTCGAAATATTAAATATCAAAACAACTGGAGGAGGGCATATCAACGTTATGGTCTACATAGTGGCTTGTTTTAGTAATGATAATTAGTGTCCGCGAGAAACAAGTTGATTCAAGCTAATATGATCAATTTTAATAATCTCTATTTCCTTAGCAATGTATAAAAATAAAATAATTTCCACATGCACACTTTTGATGTATGTACAAATTATCTGACAAATTAGAACATTCTAGCAGAAAACTGAAGGCGAACAAAACAACTGCCGTAGATTACCGAAGGAACACAGTACAGGACAAAGTTGCTTTATCACTGCTCTTAAGTCCGTCCGTATAGTGCATAAAATACTTAAGTTTAAGATTAGTATTTTGCATTGTTGTTCATCAACAAAATTCATTGATCTATAACTTACTTGCACGTATTCAATTTTGACCCATTTGCCTTTCATACTAATCTGACAAAATTTTGTCTTAATATTTTTTACAGAAGCAAATAATAATTTCTTTCATTTCTCTTCAGTACAGATAAATTCAAAATCAAAACATTTGGGGGACCGAAATATGTGTCAAAACCGAAAACGAACAATTAACCAATAAGATCTAAATGGAATCAGTGTAATTCTATAAGTTTTTCTTCTGTCGTGGTTTGCGATGCTCAAGTCATTACTTAGTCAAGCTCGAGCTTCGCCCCTTTACTGACAATAATATTAAGAGGAAAGACTTAAAAAACAACACATGGTTAATGTAGTAAAAAAAATAAAAAAATAAAGATATAATAATTGAGTTGGAATATTTTACAAATACTGTTGGACTTCTTTAACTTTATGGATGCATTAAATCAAAATATTTTGTGCTGAACATTACAGATATCTATAAGAGTAAAGTTGAAAATTAGATAAAATTTGGTTTTAATATCATTGTAAAGAATATGGAAATAACTCTATTGAATTATAGAATAATTTGCATTGGGAATGAATGAAAAGGCAAAAATTGCCAATACGTAAAGAATAATTGACATTGGCAAAACTATGCAGTTCTCCATAAAGCTTGATAAAAAAGAAAAAAATATAGCTTCAATTAAAAAGCATTTTGGCAAACGAAATTTCACGTAGTTGTGTAACTTTCGCACGTTTTATATATTTTCTATATTTTGTATTACGGTCTTGCAAATTAAAAAAGTAAATAACAATAATTATTTGTGCTTCTGAGATTTATCTTCAGTTCCTTCAAACATCTCATATTATTGCAAACAATCCATATATTGCGATTTTTGTGAAATATAAAAAAAAATGTTAAAATTGATTCTTTTTCACTCATTGACATAATAAAGTTCTAAAGTCCGGAAATACTTTTGAAAAAATACGTACCACATTGTCGAAAAAATCACATCACAAGTTAATTGTTAAGTGACTGTGCCAAGAGTAATTACTTATTTATAAAATGTATGTCAACTAAATTGAATTTATGTTAATAAGACAATCGAAATTTCTGACATTACAGACACGAAGTCATTCTTAAAAATGATGATTTTCATCCTGTGTATTCTGTTATAATTCCCACATATAAGATAAATATGGTATATAATTTTAATAATATTCAACCTTTTAATACAATTACATTAAATCTAATAATTTATTTGGCAGTAGTAAAGATTTGTCAAAATTCTAAATCAAGTGCATATGCACGGACCGCGATTGGTAATTAAAAATAAATCATATGCAATTAATTAAAATATTTTGCAGTTTTTAATCAATTTCGAGTTTTAGGGTCAAGTACAGGAAATAAGTTTTTGCTCAAATAACATCCATTTATTGAATATGGGAGATACAAAATTTAAAAACCCCCATTATTTTAGGTTTCCAATTAAAATCGCTACTGGGTTTGTGAATACCCTCGGGCTAACAGTCCACCAGCAGACGCATCGAGACAGTGATTACCAATAATATAATATTATATTATTGTACAAAAATGTACAAATAATATAATATAGATGATAATATATTAATACTTCACATGAATTTTCCTAATATTTAATTGATTGATTTTGTCGCGTATATCGCCCGCTCTGATTATACAGTGACGTCATTGACTTTACTTGAAGTACATATGCGGCTTGTTCCATTAAAAAATATTTAAAAAAATGACCAGTATAGAGTTAGTCACTCATTAAGTTCTCTGTCATTTAATATGAGAACCATTCAGGAAAATGACCTGTACATATATTATTTATCATCTTGTCATGTAAGTAGAAAATAAAATTTGTGTCACCTCGTTAGTATTCAACCATTTGAAATGATATTGCATGTACATGAGGCCTTTCATGAGACAGTAGGTCACGATTTACATTTGAAACTGTATCTTCCCATTCACTGAACATTTTAGTAGTAAATACTTAAGGGTACACATGGGCTCCATTCACTGAAAAAAGGAGATAAATCTTTAAAGTATATTTCGTGTTACACAGAAGTTCTAAAACAACAAAAAACTTCACTCAATATAGAACAACATCATTCTGTACTCTACATAGAAATAAAGGCAATACAGCGATGAGGCAAAATCTAAATAGTCTTGTGCAATACCGAGGCGACGAGGCAATAAATCTAATTCATTACAAAAACAAAATACAGCAACGAAATACTATTTTGGCAAATAGTAATAGAACATCGCTTTTCATTACAATGACAAAATACTATGATAGAATAAAATTCCATAATATGTAGATAAAAAACAACAAAACAAAAATGAATTCAATATCCCATAACACAAACCAATTCATTTTGAAATACAGAAGTCAATCACAGACAGCCATGTTCAGTGCGTAGGGAGAAATAAAACAATATAAAAACGACTTCAGTTAAGAAAAATACATCGACTTTACAATGATTGCAATCCATCACAAACAAATTTTCATCCAGTACAGATTATATATATTAATATATTGAGGGTGGGGAAGTATGCTTAATAGAGATGATATATATTGAGGGTGGGGAAGTATGCTTAATAGAGATGATATATATTGAGGGTGGGGAAGTATGCTTAATAGAGATGATATATACTGAGGGTGGGGAAGTATGCTTAATAGAGATGATATATATTGAGGGTGGGGAAGTATGCTTAATTAAAATGATATACAACAGAATAATTCAATAATTCATGTATTTTTAAAAGCGCAATTAAACTCTTTGATCGACTTTGGAACATTTTACTAGCAATTAAAGCGAAAGACATTCTAGTGTGTTCGCTTTATCATACTTGTATACTTTCAGAAACATAGACAGGTGCTTCACATATTTGTTGGTATGTTGTTTTTCTTTTTGTCATTTTTCTCACATTTCCATTTCCACAGCTGATTATTTTTCAAATTCATCATGTAAAAACTTATGGGTGTTTCTTGGAAAATTGTGTCGCCTTCACTTCATATGAGCTGGTTTTTTTTGGCCGAGGAAACCTCTAACATGTTGATTAAAATTATAAATTATAAAAGTGCACAACTTCATCATTTATTAGTTATTTATTTGAAGAAGATAAAATATTTGTATCCCGAATGTATTTTTCGAATCAGAATTGTAAAGACTTTCAATATACAAACGAGGAAACCTATAGACTATAATTTCATGTATAAGGTGCGCAATCAGATCAAGTAAACAAAATACTGTAAACGTGGTTATTTTCGCGGGGGGTTTATTTCGCGAATTGATATGCCCATACCTTTCGCGTGGTTATAAAATATTGAAATTTAATTGTAAAACGTTTGTTATTAAAAGTATTCGCGTGGGGGTTATATTCGCGTAAATGTCCCTTACGCGAAATAAGCAAAAATTACCCCCACACGAAAATTTCCACGTTTACAGTAACCTGAAAGCTTGGTTTATATGACTAAATACCGAAGTTTCTGTGAATGTGAATTCTGCATATGCACATTTCGACGACTTATGTCTCTTCAGTGCAGATAAAATCTAAACGTTTGGAAGACCATAAATTCAAAGATGTTTTAAAACTTACTGACTTACAGTTTGTATTACTAACCGAATAAATAAAAGGGATTTTGGGCTCAGTCAGTGGACCTTTTTTCTGTAAAACAAAATTGTTATATCAGGTGCACAACTAATTCGAGAAAATAATTTTCCCTGAACGTTTGGTTGAAAAATTACATACAGTTTGAAGGAGTTCCAGATTAACAACCTAATTGATGAATAAGGTATTCAGGCTCAATGAACCTTTAAACATGTAAAATCAAAACTTTAAGTATTAAGTCACAACAAGACCAAGTAAACAACATAGTCTGTCAGCTCGAAAATGGATCACAGCTTTGAAGGAGTTGCATATTAACAAACGGAATAAATAAATGAGCTATTTTGACTCAGTACACCTCTAGAATTTGTAAAATCAAATTTGTAAGTATCAGGTGCAATGATGATCTGGTAAATAATACATCCTGCATGTGTGGTTGGAATCAGACCTACAGTTTTGATGGAGTTGCGGATTAACATACAATTAATATAAAAAATGCAACAATGTCAAAACAGTTGAAATTTTCTACACCCTTTACTACACACCTACATGACAAGTTAAAGTCAGTTATCTGGGATTTAATACATCAGTCTCTCTGTGCTAAAATGATTGGTGAAAAGAGATATTCATAATTGGTGCTAGGTAAACACTGTGCCTAACATTAAACTGATTCCAACAAAAAATATAAAGTACATCGGCAAATAAATCCTGAAGAAAAAACGAGGAGAGGAGGAATTCGAAAATCAAAAATTAAAATTCGCCGCAATTCACATCCGACACAAGTTGTTACAGTATGACAAAAACAAAACAAATGAACAAAATTGAACAAGAACGCCACAAAAGTAAAGCAATAATAGTGTGAACCCCTTCAAAAATATGGGGCATCATCAGGTGCTCCGGAAGGGTAAACATGATCTGCTTCATGCGTGGCACCCGTCAAACTGCCAGTGAAAAGTCCGGTTTTGTCACGGTCAATGTTGGTCATACCGTTAATAAACACTGTATCTACCCAAAGATGTCTATTTTCATCTGTGAAATAGAAACATTGTAAGGGTCTGTCAAATCATGGTGACGACAGTAAAACGTCTGTAGTGACAATTGCAACAGTTTTGAGACGGGAGGCGAGGAGGCTGGAATATTAAGTTGATAACATAGTTTTAGAATTTAGACGGCAAGTATTCCAGCAAACAATAAGGATACCTATTGGGACTATTTAGTTGGTAAAACGATTCCCGTGATGAGATGTATGCTCTTTATTTTTCTTAGATGTGTACTTGTACATAAGATTAAATCTCATGTGTACACTTTATTTATAACTATTATCTAAATTTATGTTCCTCACAAGCTCCTAGATGCCTTGTTTTGGGTCGTTTTACACTGGATATGGGATGTTGTCTCCTTGACATTTACCCTCATGTTAACTCCCTCCATCGTATCTTTGTCCTATGCTATATTTTATATTACTGATTATTCGGATTTCGTTTGGTTTTATGTATTTTAAACATTTTTTGAAATTGGGGATTTTCCCTGTTTGGGATCTAGTGCTGCTGATGAAGAATTAATTTCCGAAATGACTATACAGCTCATTAAAATTTATTGCAGTTGGAGTTAACATATGTGTTGTGGTGTCATGTTCATTTACTACATGTTATTTCGTTAAATAATTGTGCGCCACTTTGAGTCGATATGTTTTTATAAGCCAGGGGCCTGTTTAATGAAAGTCTCTTAAGATCAGTCTTAGCTAAGATATATCTTGGATGGTCTTAAGTCTAATTCTCGGCTTAAGTCATGACTTAGGACCATCTTAAGACATATCTTAGGACTAGGACAAAGATGTGTCTTAAGACCATCATAAGATATATCTTATCTTAAGATACATTCATTAAACAGGCCCCAGGAACTTAAAAGGGCTAGTTCAGAAAAAACACAATAAACTGGCCAAGCAACATAATTTCAGTATCTGTTATAGAGATGATAGTCTTTCATGAATTAATCTTAAATTTAAGGATAACTTTCATCTTATATACTAAAATGAACTCGAAGTTAGAGACACCACTGATACACAATCACTAGCATTAAACATGTGCTATTTGTTCCTTCAAAATATTTGTTCCAAGGGATAAAGTATCATAGAAAGTTATATAACATTTGTTCCAAAAAGGAAGAAATATTATGCCAATGTTTATAATATTTGTTCCAAAGGCACTTTTGTTATGCGGAACAAATATACGTTGACAATCCATGATCAATGAAGACATGGATGTAGCGTTGCTCGACAATTAGCAAAGAATTCCGCTTAAACCGGTGCTATGGGCCGTCTTGAACTTACTTAAACTGGGCTCCTGTTGTGTTACACTAACGATCGTAGCATTGTAGAACGGCGAACCAGTTTAGAACTTACTATGAGGTATGAGCAAACCTCATTGTTTTTTTTTTTATTTTTTATTTATTTTTCACTAGCCAGGATTTTACAGAGAAAACCCTACCATGCCACCTGACTAGTGCATAGCAGGGGTTAATATAACATGCAGAGTGTAAAAAAATGGCTAATAAAGATAATGTATAACATTGTTGAAGGCCTCATGGTGACTTCACGATGAAGAACAACAATAAAAGCGTTGTTCCTTTGCTTGTTTTTTTTACCATGTATTTGTAGAGACTTTGTCTCATGTACATTTACTCCATAACCTTTTATTCACCATTTACGACTGGAGTTTGTCTCTCCTGCAGTGTGGAGTCCGTAAAAAGATTCCCGTGCGAGAGATGTATGCTCTCTATATTTTTCAGTTATGGTGTACTTGTGCGCGAGAGAATTTCTCAGATGGATATACTATTCATACTTTCAAATTTTGGCAATTATTTTTGTAATTTCGAAATGTAATCTATACCACCTGTTTTAAGTGCCCACATCTCACAATTTTATAACGCCAAGTTTTCTTACATTCGACTTGATGAGTGCCCTGTGTTTGTCTATATTTTGTAATCGTCCACTAGCTTAAGACACTAGTGCTTTTGTCGGGCAAAGGATGACAGTGATTGTAAAAGCACTCTGTCAGTTTAATTGATGTTTGTTGACAATCCCACACCCATGATCAATGAAGACATGGATGTAGCGTTGTTCGACAATTAGCGAAGAATTCCGCTTAAACCGGTGCTAGGGGCCGTCCTGAACTTACTATGAGGTATGAGCAAAGCTCATTGTTGAAGGTCTCATGGTGACTTCAAGATGAAGAACAACAATAAAAGCGTTGTTCCTTTGCTTGTTTTTTACCATGTTTTTGTAGAGACTTTGTCTCATGTGCATTTACTCCATATCCTTTTATTCACCAATCTATACTCTATAGTGATAGCTTTGAACGTTTGAAAACATGACTTCGCGACAAACATAATGATTTCGACTTTCCAATAGTGAACTTCCCTTTTTTTAGCAATAATATTCCCACATCCTGGCATATGGAGTCTACATTTCACAACTCGTTCGCTATTGTCGTGCCTGTAGTATGTACAGCGATGTTGTCAACAGAGCGAAATAAATGTGTCAAAAAATTATACACAGAATTTATGTCCAATCACTGCTTCTACTGTCAGTTCAAAAGTTGAATGGTCGTAACCATGATTGACAGATGGTTACAAAGTTTCTATTTCACAAATTAGAATAAACATTTTTGATTGGATCCTGGGTATATAACCGAACTGACAAAGATCGACTATGACAAAACCGGACCTTTTATTGGCAGATGATACCTCCAATTTTTGCAGGGTTTACACCACAAGCGCTATAGTTTTGTGATGTTCTTGTTCTTTTTCTTGTTGTTGTTGTTGTTCATTACTTTGTCTTTGTAATGTTGTCTCACTGTGATTAAATATAAATTGCAATATTTTTTTTTCTTCACTTTTTCAATATTCATTTGCCGATGTATTTTATGAAATGTTCACTAGAATATATAATGAGCCGTGAAAAACAAGATTTATCCTTTTAGGAAATACATGTTTTGGAAGTATTTATTGTAAAAAAAAATCCTATATTCAGACATCGAAAAACCACAAGAACACTGTGGTAAGACGCCTATTTTATCACTGTCTTCCTAGTTAACAGTAAAATATAATTAATGTCAAATAAAAGTCTATTACAACATAAATTATATTCACATTAAATTTTTATATCATGTAAAATAATTTCATGTTGTGACAAATACCGTGTTAAAAGATTTTAATTATAGACAAAATTCTAGGAAGTGAAGCAATTTAAAATGTTGATTTTTACGGATCATTTTTTACATTTTTTACTTCTATTATATACGATTGGCCAAAGGACTGAAACTCTGACATTATCAAATCATTTGTAATTAAAACTAGTTACATCTCTATCAAATATTGCAGTTACTAAAAGATGAAAGGTACATATTTTACATGCAGAAAAACAACAAATATTCAAAAATACTCAAGACTTCAAGATTCATTGCCTGGTTTATGTATTTGTCTCATGTTGATTAACTCCACATCCTTTCATTGTTATTTGAAGAAAACCAACACCACAATACAAAAGCACTTGTAGTGTTAAATGTGGGTATCATCAGTTGATCCAGAAGGATCCGCAATGCCTACCATCACACCATATATTGTCCTAGAGGCAGGTAAGATGTGTTAATATAATTGAAAATATTGCCTTTTTGTATTCCGAATAACTAAATACCGAAGTTACTGTGAATTTGATTTCTGCATATGTACATTTCGACAACTTATGTCTCTTCAGTGCAGATAAAATCTAAACGTTTGGAAGACCACAAACTCAAAGAAATTTAAAACTGATAGAGAACAAATAACCAATATGATCTAAATGTAAATCCAAAATTAGCTAAGGACAGAGCTTTGCATGAGGGAGATACTCCTTAGTTTTCAACAAAATTTACAAAAATTTAAATATTATAAGGTTCCAAATAGAATCGGCTTTCGGGTCAGTACCGAAGTACTGACTACTGGGCTGGTGAATATCCTCTGGGACTAATAGTCCACCGGCAGTGGCATCGACCCAGTGGTAACAAATGACTTAATACCGAAGTTACTGTGAATTTGATTTCTGCATATGTACATTTCGATAACTGAATGATTTTACTACGTACAGTAATGAAAACGGCCAAATAAGGAATTAGCCGACTTAAATACAGTAGTAAATCCAGTTCAATTGTCACATTCATTGACTACACAATATGTAGCAATTTTTAGAAAAAACGATTTCCAATTGCTTAGAGAAGCATTCAAACAAGATGCCATTGTGTACATAAAACCATTCTACATCACATTCATAAGCATGAAAAAAAAAACAAAAAACAAAAATTACTTTTGTGAACAGATTTTGGGCGAGTGCAAGTTGTATGAATATTATCTGATTAGAAATAAAAATAAAGAAAAATTCCAAAATTGCATCCTGAGTACACGTGTTAAAATGGGAAACCTTTCATCCTTAAAATCAATTAATATGAAAAGTCTTTATCCAAAAGTAGCCAGAGAGAAGTACTCATTATCAATAATATCGAGAAAGGATTCAAAACAAGTATCATGTACATCCATTGCATGCAACACACGGATTCAAGCTTCAGCTTATTTTGATGAAAAGGTAAATAGCTACAATAGGCATGGTAAAGTTTTCATGGCTGGTGAATACAGTCGGGGACCTCTGTCATTCAGTGGAATACCAAAGATGCATAATAAACAGCAACTCGTATTTTGCTGTACATGTGTTTTAAATAGTAACATCTCATTATAAGCATCAGAACAATCAATAACCTCAAAAAAATCCGAAAGAAGTACTAGCTACAAATATATCGAAAAAGCAGGCCCTAAGGACATCCACTGAGATCAATGCAAGGAATGAAGACTGGAGCTCAGTATTTTTAAGAGGTAAGAATGTTGAATGGAGCTCAGTAATTTTAAGAGGTAAGAATGTTGAAAAAAAACAGTGAAAATTTATATTTTACTTCAATTTGGATATTTTTGAATATTTCAAGACCACAAGTGGATTTGTAATGAAATAAACCGTACCATTTCTAGATTATATAAGGCTAAGAAACAAAACCTTACCTCTTTTGTTATACTTCTAGAAATCTGTCAGATATTGTTTTATGCATGCATTGTTTTTCTATAAGAACAGATGTATAACATGTTACAAAATTCCGAAGTTACTGTAAATTTAATTTCTGCATATGCACATTTCGATAACTTATGTGTCTTCAGTGTTGATCAAATCAAAACATTTGGAAATCCATATACCGAAATATGTGTAAATTCTGAAAGAAAGCAAACTACAAGTAATATCTTGACAGGAAAGCCAAAATCAGCAAATGACAGATCTATGCGAGAGGGAGATAATCCTTTGTTTTGGAAAATTTTTGTTAAATTTAGATATTGCAAGTTTTAAAATAAAATCGGTTTGGGACCAGCACCAAAGTACTGGCTACTGGGTTGGTGAATACGCTCGAGGAGTAACAGTCCACCAGCGGAGGCATCATAATAACAAAATACTGAAATTACTGTTTCTGCATATCCGCATTTCAACAACTTATGTCTCTTCAGTGCAGATCAAATCAAAATATTTGGGAACCCATATACCGAAATATGCGTAAAATCTGATAGAGAGAAAACTACCAATAGAATCTAAACAGTAAAGACAAAATTAGCGAAGGACAGAGCTATGCCCGAGGGAGATATTTGCAGAAATGTTTACTGCTGATACACTGCCGATGGAATCGCTGTCATTATCCGTTTTTGGATTTTTTGTATTTTTGTTTATTGTTATTTTTTGTTTGTTTGTTTTTGTTTTTTTATGTTTTTATCCTGTCATATAGATCTATTTATCTTTATGCACATACTTTATTTCTATACCTCGAAAAAAAAACAAAAAGAAAAACAAAAAAAGAGAAAAGCGATTTCATGGTGGACAAGAATTCCAAATTAGGATAATGAACAATCAGTTATTATTTAGGATCTTCAATTTTACTACTGTCATAAGAAAGGCCATCCTACCTGCTAGATAAAAACATCTTACCTGAAAGATTTTTCTCTCGCATTTGACTGATTTGAGAAACCTGCATCATGTGTAGAACTGCTATCATTTCTCACACAAGTCTTATTAATTTTTAATCACATTCTGAAAATGCATAAATTTCCAAATATATTTGCCTGAACATGCAGAATGCTTGTTTATTTTTTTTTAAGAAATTACTATGATCTATAGTCCTGATAATGTTTATATCATCAAACATAATAACAGTGTGCATGGTGCCACGCTTTGGTATATGTCGTTGTGTTCTTTCAAGTTTAATGAAAACATTGTAAAATTGCATAATAATTATGGCACTTAAAACATCAACTAAATTGGAATAAAGATTTCGTCAACTTATTTCAATTCTATTTTTTCTTTCATGAATTACAGATAAAAATCATAAGGACATTTTGTTTTTGATATCGAAATGTAAAAGGTTCGCCGTAATGGGATCACTTGATACTAGCCGTGTTTAATGAACAAATAAAGGAATATGGAGTAAATGTACATTGGACAAAATCCTTATAAATACATGGTAAGATTAAGCAAAAGGAACAACGCTTTCATTGTAGTTCTTCATCTTGAAGAAAGTCACTAAATGTTAAACAACGCTGCATCCATGTATCCACTGTTTTACATATTTTTTTTATGGATGCGGGGTCGTCAACAAGGATAACATATCGGGCAAAGTATTCTTACAAAAATTTTCATCCGTTGTCCGACAAAGGGATCAATGGTCATTCAAAATATTAACCACTTTTTCTGGTTTACATAAACCTAAGTTATTGCCAATGAAGTAAAGTTCATACAAATATATGAGAATTCCATATTGTGAAAAATTTATTTAAATTTCAAGAAATTGCACCCATATTTTTGTATCTGACCATTTTGATGGAAAAGTATTTCCATCTCTTTAATTTCGATATAAGTTAGTTTATTAATCATTTTAATCTTAATCGAATTTTTTTATTCAAACCATATGCACACGGTGTATGTGCTAGGAAAATGACATACATAATATTGAGTTATCCAAGAAGCACCGGCCCTTGGTGACTCTTGCATCTAATCAAATGCCTTGTACAGCACTTGTTTTTTTGTTTTTTTTTTTGCACTAGTCACGAGGTGGATTCCTCTTATTTTAGATTGTCATTTCCGTGTTAAATTTAATTTGTCGCCAATGCAAGGTGAAAGGAGATTGGCTGGTTTACATAGTGACTAGTGTGAAGCTAGCCCACAATAACAGCCGACAATAACCGCTAGCCCACAATAAGCCAGCCCACAATAAGAAAGGATGCGTTCGACAAATTTCTTGGAAATTTGTATACAGATCAATAAAAATGATAAAAAAATTAAAATCTTAATTAATATCAGGGTAATTATACGATATATTGATTCTTAATTAAGCTAGTTGATATGGTGCTCTCTTGGAGGTCCGCGCTATGACCCGTTCTATTTATAACGTTGCATTCAAAAGGACAGATTCCTTTTGAAATCTTGAATAACGTGGTGTTATTACGTAAAAAAATTGGTTGTTATGTACAAAATTACTAAGATTGATTTACCAAGTTGACTTCATTTGAAGGTCAACTGTCCAAATACAAAGAAAGGAATACAAGAAGTTAAAAATACGCATATGATTCGCTTTCAAAAAACGTTCAATGTAACTAAGAAGACTACTTTTTGATATTAAGG
>MJUU01048406.1:90348-101982 GCA_002080025.1 Modiolus philippinarum | reverse complement strand
GAAATAACATTTGTTTGTCTATATGTTGTATTCGTCCCCTACACTTGTAGTGGGTGGAAATAACATTTGTTTGTCTTTATGTTGTATTCGTCCCCTGCACTTGTAGTGAGTGGAAATAACATTTGTTTTTCTATATGTTGTATTCGTCCCCTACACTTGTAGTGAGTGGAAATAACATTTGTTTGTCTATATGTTGTATCTGTCCCCTACACTTGTAGTGGGTGGAAATTACTTGAGCATTTTCTTGTTTTGTATGATGTTTGTCAATTTCAACAAAATCGTTACAAATGTAATTGCTTATTTTTCAATGATTTATTTTTTCAATAATTCGTGTGTTTTTTCCTTTTAGTTTGCACAGGTTTGTATATCTGTGTTTGGCCTTTAATTATTGTGCGAGATTTGATTAGTAGATCTTTCAATAATTTAAAGTAATATTTATTTCATAAATTAAAGGTAAAATTTTAAAAGGTAACTTAATCAGTAAATTTTACAGGATTTACACAAATGTTAAATTCGACCAGAGGACACTATTAAACATGTATACGCTTTGGGGGATTTTAAACGATCGGATAACATGATAATCAAAAATTCAAAAAAAACTTGCTAAACGTTGAAAATAAATGGGTATCAATTATTTGACAAAACCATATATATATAGACATTTAAAAATCTGTAACATTTTTTGATCGTGTACATTTAAAATCTGTACGTCTATAAGTTAAAAGAAAAGTGAATGTGAGTAATTAGTATCATTTCATTCCATTTGTATTGTTGCTATGCGAAGGAAATCCTTGCTGTTTTATCGACCAATGAAAGATAATTATCAGCTGCAAAAATAACTGTCTCGGGTAATTCCTGTGTCAATATTGACATAAGTGATCATCTACCCAAATGGATTCTTACGTGTGCTACCGTATAGTATGGATATAGACTAACTGGTCGGGGTAAGTTTTAATACAAGTTATATTATTTCAAATATTACAAATAAAATCAGGTAAAATTTGCTATGATTGATCAAAATCAAACAATTTACGCGGTATATCAGGTCTGTTGATATCCTTAAATGAAATAAACTGTTTTTTAACTCCAAACTATGCGCGTCATATAACGAGTTTAACAAACTCAAACAAATCGTGACAAAATATGTTAAGTAAAGAAATAGTGTTTAAATCCAGTTTGATTTCTATAGAGTGGTAAGGCAACAACACATTTCTCACAGTATTCACAGAGTTAGCATTGTGATACTTCTCTTAATATTTCGTATTTATTGGGTTTAGATATGGGTTTCAAAGTTAATTGTAAGATCAGTTGTCTACTTTTGTTCAAGCTTCACAAGTATGTTCTACTGTCCACGTTAGATTACGCTTTCATACATGCTTTTGTTTTGACTAAAGGCGTCAATAGTCATGTTTTAGTAGTTATATGGTTGAAGAGACTCCTGTTTGTACTCTTGTCCCATGGAATTGTGATTGGGGAGAATTTGGTAATTGTTTTGTAGGAGAATACAAATGAAATAAAATGTTACAAATTATTTATACATTCACTTCTTATACTGGTGGTTCGGTTCTCACTAAACTGCTAGGCGTACATGATCATAAAATGTTTCAGAGTAAGGAAAAAGTTGATACCAATTTATTTCATCCTTTTGCAAGTTGTAAATTTATCTTTAATATACCCGATCGTTAAAATCTTTCACAAAACATATACATTTATTGTCCTCTGGTCTGATTTATTATTTGTAAATCCTGTAAAATTTAGTGATTCAGTTACCTTTAAAATTTGTGTATTATCAGTCAAAGTTTTGCAGTGACAGATTTGATATATTCATATGACATATTTAATGAAATCGAATTAATGAAAATTGATCTCAGTTCGTTCTAGTGTTCTTTGTAAAAATACAAATCTTTCGGCCTTTAGCCTTGTTCCATTCCTTGGTTTTATCATGTATTTGTAGAGACTTTGTATCGTGTACATTTACTCCATATCATTTCTTTTTAGCTCACCTGGCCTAAAAGGCCATGTGAGCTTTTGCCATCACTATGCGTACGGAGTCCGTCGTCTGTCTGTTTGTCTGTCCGTCAACAATTTCAAAAATCTTCTCCTCTGAAACCGCTGGGCCAAATGTAACCAAACTTGACTTGAATCATCACCAGGGTATGGCTTCTCAAAATTGTGTTCGATTAGTCGGCTGGCCAAACAACATGGCCACCATTGCTAAAAATAGAACATTGGGGTAAACTGCAGTTTTTGGCTAATAACTCGAAAACCATTACAGATATCAAAAATCTGAAAAGGGGTAAAAATGATCAGCATGATGAGATCTACCCACTGAGCAATTTTGAAGAAAATCTGAAACCCATTTCGGAGTTATAGCCCTGTTTCCGTTAAATTTTTTAAATTTTTGCATTTTTTATTTTTTATTTCAAAAAAATGTAACAGATAGAGGCCAAGTGTAAATTGCAAAAATGTTCAGCATGTCAAGATCTACCCACCCTGAAATTTTGAAGAAAATCCATAAACCCTTGTAGGAGTTATTGTCCTTTTTTAACCGAATTTTTTAAATTTTTGTATTTTTCATCTTTTATTTCTAAAACTATAGAAGATGAAGGTTAAGTGTAAATTGATGAAATGTTTGCCATGCTGTGGCGACTTCAAAACGGATGTTGAAAATTGTTCCTTGGCCGCCATTTTCAAAATGGCCGCCAAAAAGGCGGGAAAATTCAACATTGTCCGATTTCAATGAAATTTTGTTTCCAAATAGATATTGAAGTTGCGACTTCAAAACCGATGTTGAAAATTGTTTCTTGACTGCCATTTACAAAATGACGTCTCAACTTCAAAACTGGTGTTGAAAGTGGTCCTTAGCAAGAACTTTTTTTTTGTCAAAAAAGCCCAACAAAGAAGTATAGTAAAACATGATCAGACTTTAACAACAGTTCAAGATATTGAACTTGTTTGAGCTACGAAAGTTTGTGAAACTGAAGATCAACTGTATAACTTACAAAGTTACCTTGATTGTGGCAACTGAAAGCCAGGTGAGCGATACAGGCTCCTGGGAGCCTCTGGTTTCATTTGAAAATAGTTTTTATCATTACTCATAAACACATCTAAAAGAATTTGTTGCAACCATTTTGCAGTTCATTTATTTCTCATGAATATTGTGCCTTTCTCACAAAAAATACATACATGCAAGCCTACGTTAAATTTAGTCATATATTACCTTTGAAAATGCAAATAAATATAAAAAAATATATTTAACAAAAATAAAAGATTGTTAATGGCTATGTTTTGATAATTTACTCCTTAAGTTCGTGTTAATGTAAGATAAAAATATGAAAGCAATGCTATCGATTTATATTTAGTTCATCTAACTGAATATATAAACCTTCATTCATCTCGGTGTTTAAAAGTAATTGAAAGGTCTTTTTACAAGTTGCATGATAGTTGAACCATGATATCTTTATTAACATTAATAAAGTGTTTAAATGCATCAGCTGTTCTGGACAAATTCTAGAACTTGCATGAAAATGACGGATGTGCTACTTTGAGCAAATGTCTTACAAAGATTCACAATGGACTGTTCTTGTTTGCTATTATGATTGTCGGTTATCTATTTATTACAGTGCTTCAAATGTCATTTTGTACGAATCATGCTGGCTTTTGTGCTACCAATGTACCACAATAGGTAAAAAAGATACCTCATCGCTGAACAAATATTACAGATTAGCAACTCAACTGCTGTAGGAAACATGTAAAAGATCAGATCAGTTCAAAAAAAAAGTTGACATTCGCCTCTAGATGTCAACTTTTAAGACTTTTAGTCTGTGATAGAAACTGTTTTCATGATAAGTTTTCCCGGATTGCAGAAAATGTTACTTTTACTAATTGCAACAATTTTGCATTATTGAATTATGATATTAATTCAGATATGAACCTGTGATATCAAATCTTGAACATTCAATGTTTTAACATCTCCTGCTATGCATGAATTTGTAGCCCAGCATAAGTTACATGTAATTAATTAGAAAGACTTACAAGCCACAATCTACCAGCAATAGTACTGGCACTAGCAAGAGTAAGCGGTAGGGTTAAACCGGTTTATGGATACCCAAACCTTCCTTTTCTCTATCCCGTTTCCCTATAGTATAAAAAACATACAAATAAAATCCAGTGCAGGTAGACTACTAACTTCAAGAATAAAAATCTTAAGAGGGAGAGAAGTCCGATAGACCAGTAAAACTATCAATTCTAGAGGTTTATGAATAATTCATTTCAAGGTAGCCTAAACTGTCCCAAATTCAGCATCTAAGTTCTAAAGATTTACTCGATTTTACAGTTTTCTAGCAGCAAATGTGTACATCAATTGACAGCTGTCAAACTGAAAGACTATTGCAGTATTTTTTTTTCTTTTTTCCCGTTAAGGTCTTACCCGTGTGCAGACTGGTAGCACAATAACCGTATTCTCTGTTCTTATTCACGAATTTATAGAATTTCAAGAATTCTAAGCTCCTCTTTTTTGAATTTTTATTTTATATATTTTTATGTTAAAAACATATTCTTTGATTCTAGTTCTGCTGATGAAAGCTTACTCCTTGAAACGCCACGGCATAACGAAATTTACTGTTTATTTTAAAACTTGGGTATTAATGTTAAAAAATGTATAACAGGAAACACCTTCAATGGCTGAAAATTATAACTACATGCAACAATTTGCAAGGGAACTACACAAGAAAAACACGTATAAGACAAAAGACAAACGTAGACAACGATAGGAACTCGGGACAGCCGGACTTGGTACCGGCACTAGCAAAAGCCAGCGGTAGGGTTAAAACGGTTTATGGGTACCCAAACCTCCCCTTTATCTGTCCCGTTTCCCTATAGTACAAAACATACGAATAAAACCCAAAACAGGTGGACTACTAACTCCATGACCACTATCTTAAAAGGAGAGAAAAAGACAATACCTAATTTTGAAAAAAGGGGTCAAGGGGTGCTCGCCGCTAAACTGCCGGCTAGCTCAAGGAGCCTGGCCTGCTGGTAGAACACTGTCGCACTACAGAAGAAAAATCAAACTCAAAACTTCCCGAAGGGTTTGGTCAAGAATCATCATAAATTTCAGTAGACATCGGCAGTATCAGTGAGAGGCCAGTATGTGTGCAAAATTTTCAGGTCACTAGGTCTAAAAGCTAATTTAACGGATGCGTGCAGAATATCTTGCCGATATCTCCTATTACGTAAAGAATGTAAGTTACGTCCCAGCTTTTCTGGATTTTTAATCAATTTCTGGCATTTTTTAACAACATTTCCGTAAAATTGAGCATTGTAATAAGCTGTTTACGAGTAACGCCATATTTAGATATAACATGTTCATATCTATTACAAAACTTCTTAAATGTATTCAACAACTTATGAAATCTGTAACCCTGTTGTAAAAGTTTGACTGTCATAGTATGGTTACGTTCATTGAAATCATCAAGAGTAGAACAAACTTGTGCGAATCGTACCAGTTGAGAAATATACACCCCGTAGGATGGAGCAATGCTTTTATTTAATTATTTTTGTCCTTCATCTATCCATTTACCAAATGATTTGTCACCAAACATGTCTTTTTGAAGATTTTAACTGCCATTTTCTTTTGCCAAAATGCTCCCATTTATGTATTTTCACGCATTCTTAGTGACTTTAAGTTGTCCTTTTCGTACTTACGCATTCTTTTCTGCATCTTGATTTTACAAAATTTGTATGCATTTGATTTTCAAAATTATGTGTTCCCATTGATGTCTATTTCGTTTCGAGCACTCTTAGTGTTCTGTAGTGTAAGTTGATTTCATAAATATTTTAAGTTATCCTTTCGGTCCAACAAATTGCTAAAGCTCTTTTTCTGTTATTCTAAGAGCCTTTTTCTATGTTATGCAACTTGTCTATTTTTGTATTTTCTAATTTCATAAAACATCCAAGTTTTTCTTTGACCAAATTGCCTGCTCCAATTTATGTCTTTTCGAATTCCTTTTTCCTGCACATCAATTTCATAATTTTTTAAGTTGTCCCTTGGTCAAATGGCTACCTCTTTTCCAGTATTCTAAGCGCCTTTTATGTATATGAATGTCCCATATTTTTCAGTTTTCCTGTTGGTTAAATGACCTGCTCATATTTTTTAGTACTCTAAGGACCTTTTTGTATCTTAATATGGTTCAGTTTTTTTACATGTTCTTTAAACATATGACCAGCTCCAATTCGCGTCTTTTCGGTATTAGAAGTGACTTTTTCTCTCTGCATACTAATTTTTTAACTTTTCGTTTGGCCCAATGACCTGTGCCAATTTAGGCATTTTCAAGGATTTAAAGTTTGTTTTTTGTCTTGTATCTTAATTTCCTATTGTTTGGTTTTTTTCTTTTTTAGCTCTCCTTAAGCCGAATGACCTGCTCCCAATTTTTATCTTTTTGAGCATTCGAATTGCCTATTCCTGTATATACAATTTCATAAGTAAAGTTGTCCTTTGGCCAAGGACCAACTCCAATGTGTGGATTTTCGAATATTCCATGTCTCATTTTCAAATTAAACTTCCATTAAGTTTCAAAGTTGTGCTGTAGCCAAATGACCTATTCCAATTATTGTCTTTTAGAGCATTCAAAGTGCCATTTTCTGTATTTATTCATTTCAAAACGTTTTTAATTTGTCCTTTGACGAAATGACATGATCCTATTGAAGTATGTTCAAGCACTCTTAGTGCCATTTTCTGTATTTTAATTTCATAAAGTTTGACTTTTCCTTTGACCAAATGACCATCTCACATTATTGTATTTTCAATCAGTCATTCTGTGTGCCCTTTTCTGTACTTTGATTTCTTAAAGTTTTCTAAGTTGTACTTTGACCAAAAGACCTGCTCCCATATGTTTTTTTTTCGAGCATTCTAAGTGCCTTTTTCTGTATTTTGATTTCATGAAGTTTGAGCTCTCCTTTCGCAAAATGATATTTGATTTATGCCTTTTCAAGCATGCCTTTTTCTGTATTTTGATTTCATGAAGTCTGAGCTCTCCTTTCGCCAAATGATATTTTCCACATTTATGTCTTTTCAAGCATTCTAAGTGCCTTGGTCACATGACCTGTTCCTGTTCATTCTTAGTGTCTTGGTCACATGACCTGTTCCTATCTTTTCGGGCATTCTAATTGTCTCGGCGGTATGACCTGTTCCTGTATCTGTCGAGAACACTGATAACTCCTGACGATGTTACTTATAGTCAATTTAAAAATATGTCTTGTCATTATCGAAATTCATAAAAATAAAAAATCTGACTGAAATATATCATGTCGATATAATAAATTAGACCCGAATATGTCATGTCGACATAATACATCAGACGCAAATATGTCATGTCGACACTTCGCAAAATAATAGTTGTAAGGAAATGAGCTTATGTGGCATTAAATGAGATTAGATGAGTGAAATGTGTATAATGAAACGACCTCACAATCATAAGGTCCTATACTACTAAATCTATCATGTTTATCTTATTGATATATGCAATTAAACTTTCGACATAATTTCAAATAAAATGATTCATAAAATAAACTTCGTTTTTTTTATATCAAAACTAAATTTTTGATATGACTATATTTCTTTAGGATGAAAGCATTTGAAAATTATTTTTGTATGATTTATCAAAAATTATTCAAATCACATGCATTTATATCAAATATGGATGAATTATTTGAAATCGGATATAATACGACTGATTGTGAAATAGATATGAAGCGTGATATTATTGATGAACTGAAATCAAGATTATTTGAAGTGAATTAAAATCAATTAAAGAAATTGCAGGGTTCATATCCTGCATAAATTTACATATATTTATTTCTTTTTCAACTATGGAACAACATGACAACATTATAATTACATTGAATACAGTAGGTATGATTTAGTGGTCAAAATCGATATCACGAACACCAACACCAAATTCAGTACACAGAAAATAGATTCGTGATAATTGAACTTCTAAATCATACTTAATTCGTCTTTTATTCTGTGTGATGCCAGAGAGTGCGACGACATTATTTATTGTAGAATCAGATAAAGGTACTATTTGATGTTTCCTTCCTTCCTTTGCCAGTTAATAGGTATATTTTAGTTTAAATAATGGCGTCTTTCCAATGAATATTTGAAATAGATTTTCTGTATAGCCTCAGAAATCAAAAGGCAATACATTACTTCTGATTGTATTTATTCCCTATTTTTCCTTAAGCAGAGTTATGTCAAAATAAAACCCAATTATAATTAAAACGTCGAGCGGATTAAACATGAAATAAGTTCCATTAACTAGTTTTCTCTTTTCTCAGAATTACAAGGTTCAAAATATTTACAAAAATAAATACAAATAAATCTTAATTTGAAACAAATACAGCTTTATATGTTCCGACTTTGTCAATGACGTTAACCATGACAGTATACACTTACAAAGAAAAAGATTTTAAAATATTATTTTGATTAAATTGTAGAAATACGTGGTGTCAATGAAACTGAAATGTTTCCACATACGCACAATTATAATACTTCTATTTATGGTGACTTTTAAAAGCTTATAAACTACTCCCGGTCATGTTGATTTAACATAATTATAAAATAGTATTTTTATTTGTACTTATTGGGAAATTTGATATAAACAACAACACCCAACCCCCACCAGGACTATATATATGTAAAGTGAACATTACGGGTTCACACCAGCTTCTCTGTACCGATAGAATAGTAAGTAATTATTTTATATATGTATTGATAGTCTGAGATTTTCTCCGTGATACTGTTTGATATATGAAACTTTAGGATGTAATTTACATCCCAATACGCACGAACTTTAAACCATCGAAACATGACAATTCTTGTTTTCGTAGCTTTAATCTATTCAATTGTTCATAAAATAACAATTGATTTTTAAAATATGTCTGTGATGATCACGACAAGATCAATAATAAATTGAAAACTAGAATAGTTTACACTTATGTCACCTCGGAATCACAGAGGTTTGCGTGTTGTTTTGTAAAACACACAATGGTTGGAATGGAATTATTACTTTTCGCACGTCATAACTTTCCTTAACAAACATAAATCATTGTTTTGTTGTTTTTTCTTTTCTTTCTTTTTTTTTTGGTTTCCTTTGAGGTGTTGTTTTAATTACATTTCATTTTATCATTAAAATATAATACAATGACAAAACAACCAAATTACCAACAAAAGATAAATATTTTTACTGTGTAGTCCATAGATATGGTAAGAGCTTGAAATGCATGAATATCAGAATTAAAAAAGAAATCTCGTCTCATAGTTTGACGAATAATGAAGACAATTTCAGTTGTTCTGCAATTGCCATATATTGATTTGATACCGTTCAAACAAAAGAGACTGAAGCATCAAGTATTCGTACTCAATGGTTGAGAGAATAGAATGTGGAGAGAGGCCGGTACAATCTAATACACGTGACGTTGGTTTTAGATTCATAAGCAAGTGACAAAAATACATCTGATACTGTCTATGTCTTCTGAAATACATGATACTTCGTTCGGGAAGTTATTAATTTGGTTTACCAACAGATTACCGGCAGTTTAGCGGCCAGCACTCCCTGACCCATCTTTCTAAATTACATTATTTCTTCTTTTCTTTTAGAGATAGTGGTCCTAGAGTTAGTAGTCTACCTGAATTGGGGTTAATTCGTGTGTTTATTATACTTTAGGGAAACGGGATAGAGAAAGGGTTGGTTTTTACCAAGTTCGGTTATCCTGAGGTCCTATAGTTGTTTTATTGGTGTTTTTCTTGTGCACTTGCCTTGTAGATTATGGAATGTGATTGTGATATTCGGCAATTGTAGGTGTTTTCAGTTATCTTTTCTATTCTAATGTATAAATGTTACTCTTTCTATTCACCTAACCATAATATTTCAAAATCTTTACCTTGTGATGAATGCTGTAATGTAGTTTTTCAAGATATCAAACCTATGAATTATGTACAGACGTATTTTGCAAGAAAGCAAATGGATCCCTCTAAATCAGTCTATGGGAATATCAAGTATCTGCTGTCTAAGTTGAGATTAAAATTTCTTAATATCAATGAAAAAGAAAATAAAAACCATATCAAACTTAGAATACCCCACTCGGCCTTTTGACTTGTTTCAATTTATGCCATATATTAAAGGAACGGCATTAACTTGTCAACTTAAAATAAAATATAGTTATTGACAATTTACTGTATGACCCTTGAGAAATTTTATAGGTTATCAACTATCAAAGAATGTGTATCATTTATATAATTCATTCTTTTTATATTAGTATTAAACTCTATCCACAAGCCTCATATCTCGATTTGAAAATTTTGTATAAAATCCCGCATACAAAGCTCTGTCCTTAGCTGATTTTGGCTTTCTATTTATTTGTTCTCCATCAGCCTTTGTACACCTTTCAATATCTGGACTTCCAATGTTTTTACTTCGGTATTTTGTTACTTCATATGTTTTTACTTCGGTATTTTGTTACTTCCAATGTTTTTACTTCGGTATTTTGTTACTTCCAATGTTTTTACTTCGGTATTTTGTTATCCACTTTTTTAAAATGTATGAATTTTCAAAAGAATCTTCGAACATTGCACATTGTTCTATAAAGGTCGATTAACGACTGTAGGATGAGATGAGACCCTTTGCCAGAATTAGTGAGTGCAGAGTGTATAAGGTGCAACAGTTCATAAGAACAAAAACACGATGGATGGATGAGAAGAACTGAATCTTACAGATTATCCTGCAAGATCAAACTATGTTATAATCAAAATACTCCTTAATTGTATTTACCAATGCAGTGTCGTTTACAAACTTTCGATTTTTGTCAAACTTGTATCAATCGATGGGCTGCATAAAAAACTTTTATATTGTTGTAATTCGTGGTTTAGTAAGAGTCGTGATAGGATTCCATCATGTCATTTTTTTTTTTTTGGCTTACGACTGGATCATACAGGATCCTTCTTTTCTGTCATAGAGTAGAGTAGAGTAGACATTTAATATGGAACTTAATTTTTTTCCTGACTGCTCCAGCGAGATCCATCAATTAATGATTTCCTGGAGCAATTCCTACCTATCTATACAGTCTTGTACACACTTCCAAGAGAGTATATTTCGGCAGCGGTTTTCCAATCTTTAGATTCTTTAGATTCAAGCTGCACTGACGAGATGTAAATCATCGAAATGGGCCCTTACCTACAACATTCAAACTGAAATGTAGTTTTGCACGTCACCTAAATTGTAAAAATTGTAATGGTCAAATTCATTAGTGGAAATATGATCTCGATAATATTACGTCCTAAAACTCTTACTCAGTTGGTCCTTGACTTAAGACGCATATATATTCGTATATTTCCCTGAGTATTGGTAAAAAGAAGGAGTTATATGATCTCAACTAATACAGGGATGCTCAACAACATGTTCAGATTTTACTTTATTGGTCATATGTAGTACCACTTTATTTATTTTTGGTATAAACGATTGATAAACAAGCCGGAGCTATTAAAAAAACAACTGAAAGTTATATTAATTCTGTCAAAATTAACAAAAATGTGGTGTTGACATGTACAAGCCCCATGTAACAAGCCCACGATTATTT
>MJUU01048406.1:60299-78918 GCA_002080025.1 Modiolus philippinarum | reverse complement strand
AAGTTACTGTCTGCATGTGACAATTTCCACAACTTATGTCTCCAACAAAATACTGAAGTTACTGTCTGAATATGACAATTTCCAACACTTATGTCTCCAACAAAATACCGAAGTTACTCTCTGCATATGACAATTTCCACAACTTATGTCTCATCAATCATTGGCAAATAAAATCAAAATATTGGAAACTCAGAAATCGAAAGCAGTATAAAAACTAATAAAGAACAAATAATCAAAAGGATCTAAACAGAATGCCAAACTCAGCTAAGGAAAGAGCTTTGCAAATGATGAACAATACCAAAGTAAGCTTTTTGACCAATGCTACGTTCGATTAGGAATGCCTATATCATGAATACAATATGTGTACGGATTTTCATTTACATCTCCTTTTCATTCATTTCAGGCGCCCATGTCTAACAGAACAAGGAAAGCTGTGAGTTGAATAAGAGAAACAATCAAGATGTTGGGTCGACGAAAAATGGATAAAGAAATGACGGCAATGGCTCATAATGTAAAAGAAAAACGTTGTTTAGAGAAGAGTATGGTTACATTAGATTTAGAAAAAACATACTCAATGAAACTAATAAATTTAGATCACAGAGGAATAAAAATGTCTTACAAAAGACTTAAAGACAAAGTGTCAAAAATAAAATCGTATTTATCGACAGATGAAATAGTGTCACTGAAGCAATTAGAAGCGGATGGAAAACTGAAAAATACAGTGAACAGTGTTAATTTAGGAAGTGCAATAAAAATAGCTGCAGCGGCTAAGCGCTTAAAACTACAGAGCGCACCTCGACCGGTTACAAGTACGTTACCACAGCTTCCGTTACGAGAGAATACGAATACTGACATTTCTTTTAGCAGACACCAAACAGTACCATTTAGTCTAAAAAGGAGCAATTCTGTGACCGGAGTTTTCATTGACGCGCCAGATAAAACAGCAGACGAAAGACGAAACTCGATTAGCGGACCATCTCTTAGGCCATTAAGCGTTGCAATTATTCCTCAACAAAATACTGAGCAAAATGTAGAAAAATTGGAACGTGCAACAACGGCACATCCTATAGTAAGAGAAAAGGCAATTTCACGAAATGAAACAAAATCATCGCAACGTGGTAAAAGTTCTATGCCTTCTCACTCCCCATACTCGTCACATTCCGCTATGGAAAAAGAACAGCGTACTAATCCACCGAACGGAGATGTAAAAACTCCTTTCTTATCTGACGATATTGAGAGTAATCTTGGAGAGGATTTATACGAAGAGCGAAGACAAGAACTTCTTGAGGAAGAAAAACTTTCATACCAAGAAATTGAAGACAAAACTAAAGACTTTCTAACAAGACTGAAAGACTATTTGAAGGCAAATCCAATCGCAAGACTTGACGAAGAGGAGATTCCTATTTTAAACGTGTCAAATGCCTTAGATGGTCCCAAGGACGTTGAGGAGAGAGTTCATAGTGCTGGACAAAAAAGGCGGAAACGCTTACTTCCGAATAGATCTATTCTAGAAATGAGATCATTTCAAAATGACGAAGCTTACCAACAGAAACTTGGCGAGCTTTGGAAAGACATGTATAAATGTCGATATTTACGTATTCCTGATGACCGGATCGATTTATCCGGAATAGTTACACTTGCTAAAGACCAGATGAGATTGTATACTTTTCTCAGGGAGACAGAATCTGATAAGTTGATGTAACCGTAGTTTCTGAAATGGTGATGGGTAATATATTGTGAAAGTGAAAATTCTCATTCCTTTTCAGTAGGTAAAGAGGTTCTTTTCTTCTATTTATTTATAACTTATATTACCCTGTAGACACTGCCAACTCTTATTTGGAGTTCCGATTTCTCGACAATTATGTAAACAAACTTTATTCAACTCTGGTTGTCATAAAATGCAACAACTTGGAATCCGTATACGCTGCATCGATTTCAATAAAGTACATTTATACAAATCAATTTAACAAAGCGACGGATGAAAGTGTAATAAATAATTAAAAAGTATACTAGTTTTACATATAAATGATTAATTAAGTACATCACTACAATAATTATAGGTTCATGATTTGTACAAAATCGCATTATGGTGTTTGGTTACAGACAGTTTTCAGATCGAACTTTCTTTCAAAGGAAAGAACAGCAATAGTATAAGAATTATTGTTTTATATTCGACAAATCAGTACAAATCACGTGAACCAATTTTACTGGTGGACAAATAACAGAGATTGGTTTTATATACAATACTATATCGAAAAAATGGCGGATCCAGAGGGAGGTTCAGGGGTTTTTTATTCTTCCTTTTTTGAATAGTCACAAATGCGGTCCGAAATTTAAGCAAACATAATCCTGGAATGATCCCTTTCATTCTGAAACCCACTCTTAAAAGGCTGCATCTTCCGATAAGTAATATATCGTCAACTTATATGAAATAACAAGGTACCGAGGTTACTGTAAATGCAAGTTTCTGCATTTGGCCATTTCGACAACAAAATAATTTCCCTTCAGTGCAGATCAAATCAAAACATTTGGGAGACGGAAATATGCGTAAAAGCTGAGAGATCTAAATAGATTTTTTCATGCAACTCAGATAGAACAAAAAAATACAAAAGTAAAGAGCAAATATAACAAGCAATAGCTAATGGACAAAATGAAATATTCAAAGAGGACATCCTGTACACAACAAAAATCAACATAAACAAATCATCCTGTACACAACAAAACAAAAATCAACATAAACAAATAGCCAAAGCAAAAAACCAACACAATCATCAAAAAGTCAACAAACAAATAGCAATCGCAAACAGCAACCACAAACTTTAAAAAGTCCACGCAAACAAACGGACGACACAAACTTTAAAAATGTAATAGAAGCAAAAAAACCGACGCAAAACAGGAAACTACCTAAAAAGTCAACGACAAACATAAACTTTAAAAAATGGTTAATATTTACAAATAATCAACCCAACTTAAAAAAAAACAGAGCTCAACACAGACCCCCCAAAAAGTTACTTAAAAAAGACAAACGACCAACACACACTTTAAAAAGTCAACATTAACCAATAATCAATACATAAAGCTAACACAAGTCAAATTACACACTCAAATAACCAACACAAACTTCACTAAACGACAGCTATCCCCGCACTCCCTGTTTGACACAGAAAACAGTTGTTATACACCCAGGGCATAATTTTTATCCCCGCACTTTCAAATGAAAGTTCGGGGATATTGTCGTTGGCCTCGTCCGTCCGTCCGTTCGTCAAAAATCCTTGCGACGCGAACTTCTCCTACATTTTTGGATTTAGGGTTTTAATTTTGTTATAGAATTGTTGCATATATGCTGCAGATGCGCAATAAGCTTTCGGATTTTTGAAACATTCGATATTGGTCTTGGTGCAAACAAGAGGCCCCAAGATGTCCATTTTGACACATGTGGCATGCGACGCTAACTCCTCCTACATTTTTGGATTTAGGGTTTTAATTTTGTTGCAGAATTGTTGCATATAGTCTGTAGATGCGCAATAAGGTTTCAGAATTTTGATTCCGGTTCCAACTTTGGTAAATTTCCTGAAAATGTCAAAGAGTGATATTTTTGGACATTTTGGCATATAATCTTACATTTTGGCAAATATTTGGAAAAAATAAAAATTCTGAAAACTTAGAATTTGAAAATATGATTCCAATTTTGGTAAGTATCCTGAAAGTCTTAAAGACCACTTATTTTTTGGAATTCTACCTAGGAACCATACTTTTAGCATTTGTTTTGATAAGGTTAATCATTTTCATCAATTGGATTTCAAAAATATTTGATTCCAATTCCAAAAAATAAGTGGTCTTTGAGACTTTCAGGAAATTTACCAAAATTGGAATCAAATATTTTTGAAATTCAATTGGTGAAAATGATTGCCCAAATGGACACAAATCCTAACAGTATTGTTGCTAGGTAGAATTCCAAAAAATAAGTGGTCTTTGACACTTTCAGGAAATTTACCAAAATTGGAATCAAATATTTCTGAAATCCAATTGATGAAAATGTTTGTCCTGAACTACACAAACATTTTAAGTACAGTTGCTATAAAGAATTCCAAAAAATAAGTGGCCTTTGAGACTTTCAGGAAATTTACCAAAATTGGAACCGCCTTTCAGACCTAAGTTTTCGGAATTTTGTTTTTTACCAAACACTTGTCAGAATATAAGATAATATGCCAAAACTGAAAAAAAATATGTGTCGTTGACATTTTCAGGAAATTTACCAAAGTTGGAACCGGAATCAAAATCCCAAAAGCTTATTGCAAATCTATAGACTATATGCAACAATTCTGCATAAAGATTTGATCCCTAAATCCAAAAATGTAGGAGGAGTTTGCGTCACATGCCACATGTGTCTAATCCATATCTTTGGGTCTTTGTTAAAATTGACATCATGGGGCCTCTTGTCTGCACCAAGACCAATATCAAAAATCCGAAAGCTTATTGCGCATCTGCAGACTATATGCAACAATTCTACAACAAAATTAAATCCCTAATTCCAAAAATGTAGGAGGAGTTTGAGTCACAAGAAAAGTTTGATGGACGGACGGACGGATGGTATAACATTATCCCCGAACTTTCTTCGAAAGTGCGGGGATAAAAATAAACCCAAAACAGCCAATACAAAATGATAAAAGTCAACATAGTAACAGTCATATACATTAAAACAGTTAACATTAAGAGACTTTTGTACTTAAAATTTATTTATGTTTGATATTGAACAGATATATCATGAATGTCAGGGTATTTGCCAAAAAATGCAAGTGGCGGGGCGGTATTTCCAGAGTCTAAATGGCAAGGGAAATTTAGACCCAAGACATGTATCTTTTGGCAAATACCCCGGCGTTCATAATATATCTGTATAATTACACGGAATGTCTATCAATCAAGCACACAGATGACTCCGGGGCAAATACCACCGGGGTATTTGCCAAAAATGCAATAACCAATCAGAATGCAGAATCTTACATAAGGTGTAATTATACTGCAAATGTACACTAGTAAATTCAACACCTGCACCAAAACATTATCAATTTAAAAACAGATTTACATTTTTATGCGAAGAAAAAGAAAAGACGGCAAGACACAAAGACGCATATAATTCCATTTGTGGACGTGAAATAGGAAAGTTTGGTTGTCAGGGTAAAGGTTTCATGCAATGGATATGGACAACTCTCTTCCAACAGCAATGGTAATGCCTGGTAGGTGAGATCAGACAACTTGATGTTAGATTTAGTCAAATTGCAAGTTGCATGATTGTTTTATTTTAATTATGATTCGAGGCAACTAAATAATAGACTATATAAAACATGATACAATGCAGTGAACCCATTCATCTATGTTATACATTGGGATTAAGTACTGAAGGAGTTTTGATATATAAAGATATGTTATGTGTCACCTGAAGCTTAACAAAGTTACAATATTACAATATTTTTGAATTGATTCAAAAGACAGGCAAATGAGGGTAATAACAAAATTACCGAACAGAATTGTGAAGAACCGAATTCCAATGGACAAAAAGACAAAATAGGTAAAAACCACTGGAAAATTGTAAACTGCAATATTCCTGATTTAGTACAGCCATTCCAAAAGAAATGGTAGATGAAATCGGTTAAATTGCACACAAAACCTCTTTTTTCCATGGTGGTAGTATCCGGTAGTAACTCGACAGCAATTGCTGTTGAAAGGTCGTAGACGGTAAAAAGATAGGTTCACCCAGTTAAAATGAATCCTGAATCAGTTCGAACCAAAACTTCAAATTTTAAGGGACTTATTTCTATCAAAGAACTATTAAAACGAAACATAAACCACCAGAAGAAGGAAAAACAAAGAAACGACACAACCCCGAAACATATATATACGAACATCATAAATAAAACACCCAAAACTAAAGCAATAACAGTGTAAACTCACGTGTTACAATAAAACACCCAAAACTAAAGCAATAACAGTGTAAACTCACGTGTTACTATAAAACACCCAAAACTCAAGCAATAACAGTGTAAACTCACGTTTTACAATAAAACACCCAAAACTCAAGCAATAACAGTGTAAACTCACGTGTTACAATAAAACACCCAAAACTAAAGCAATAACAGTGTTAACTCACGTGTTACAATAAAAAACCCAAAACCAGTGTAAACTCGCGTGTTACAATAAAACACCCAAAACTAAAGCAATAACAGTGTAAACTCACGTGTAACAATAAAACACCCAAAACTCAAGCAATAACAGTGTAAACTCGCGTGTTACAATAAAACACCCAAAACTCAAGCAATAGCAGTGTAAACTCACGTGTTACAATAAAACATCCAAAACTAAAGCAATAACAGTGTAAACTCACGTGTTACAATAAAACACCCAAAACTAAAGCAATAACAGTGTAAACTCACGTGTTACAATAAAACACCCAAAACTAAAGCAATAATAGTGTAAACTCACGTGTTACAATAAAACACCCAAAACTTAAGCAATAACAGTGTGAACTCACGTGTTACAATAAAACACCCAAAACTAAAGCAATAACAGTGTAAACTTGAGGGTTAAACTGTTATTGCATTTGTTCGTTAATACTGTTATTGTCCTTATTTGGCTTGTCTCCTTACTGATGTAAGCAAAATGGTTTCAACACTATCTTGTAGAATTAAACTGGAAATCTTCTTAACTTGGATCATATTTTTGGGACTCAGTAATGACTAGTATTTATGATTTGATGATAATGAGTTCTATTATTTTTATGATTATTAACAAAATTATTAGAATTAAAACTACAATCAAATTTCCTTTACTATTTTCTTATACCCAAAAATGTAAAAAATGCATATTTTCTCATCATTTCAACAAGTAAAAGTAGGTCTGGTCCCAATAATTTATTTATTTAAATTGGATAAAGTTACAGTTCCAAATAGTATTTAGACTACTTTCGGTTGGGAAACATGCATTAAGGTTGCCTCAATCAAACATAGATATTATGGATTTCCACGTGTTTTGATTTGGTCTGCACTGAAGAGTCATGAGCTGTCGAAATGCGCACATGCAGATACTAAATTCACAGATACTTCGGTATTTTGTTATTTACCTCTGGACCGATGCCAGTACTGGTGGACTGTTAGTTCCCGAGGATATTCACCAACCCAGTGGCCAGTATCTAAATTTAAGAAAATTTTGTTACAACCTTAGGAGTATCTCTTTCCTGCATAGCTCTGTTCTGATTTTGGCTTTATTGGGAATAAGTTCTCTGTTAGCATTTACACATATTTCTGTTTTTGGATTATCAATTTTTTTTATCTGCACTGACGAGGCATAAGTTGTCTAAATTAGCATATGCAGAAACTAAATTCACAAACTTCGGGTTTTTTTATCTTTTAATTATAGAGGTATGTTTTTGATTTTGTTAAAAAAATGAATTACGAATTAATTTTTGGGCGAAATTACCAGGCTGTCATTGGAATCAACTTGACTACACAGACCGTTGACCATAATACCTGGTTTTGCATATCCTTTTCTTCCTTGAACATTCAGGACCCACCCCTATCTACTTAAGAAGTGATGTGAGTGTTGGAGACATTGATTTGTCGAAAAATACCGTTTCACATTACCTATAACAACAAAGACCAACACAACAATCATATCACAAGAATCCTGCCGGGTTAATTACAATGTACTTGGGATGGATGTTAAAGAAATTCAGCTTTAGATTAGGTTCTTAGTACTTCTGGGTAGCTCTTTTCTTAGAGCTATGCAGTTCCCTACCAGCATCTGTGATTACTGTATCAAAGTATACCAAACTTTCATGTAAAATTTTTGAAAATGTACATCCAAAGTCAGGGAATAGCTGAAGAGGTAGCCAAATGACATAAAATGTATGATTGCAGGAGTACTCATTGAAATTTTGTCTGACCAGAGGCACTTCTGATAAAATGTCTTTCGCTACACTCGTGTGATGCAAACGTCTCATAAACTCATAAATAAAACAACTCGGGATAAATATATAGGCTAGTGCTAAAGCTAATATAAACCCGACATAAACCTGGATCTGTGATTGTAGTACAAAAGTATCAAAGTACCCAAATTCATGTCAAACCCAAAACCAGTACACGCAAAGAGAGAAAAAAGTTGAAGAGATAGCCAAACAAATGACGCAGAATCTATGCTAAATGGAAAATATTTAAATATATTGTCACACCAGATCTACTAGTCTGATATCTTTTGATACAGCCGTGTGATGAAAACAATGGCACGGGATAAATTTACAGGCCAGTACTAAAGTTAACTTAAACTACAAGACAATTTTGTATAGATTTGTTTATATCCTTTAGTCATTGAGTACATTTGTTTTTATTTATATCTTTAGCAGGGGTCTTCTAAATCAATAAAATGTCTTACACGCGTCTTTGTCCTTGAAACTAAAATTTAAAATCTTGAATAAAGTTTTGTAAAATAATTTTAATGATAAGTGAATATAATTTTAAGTTTAAATTAATGTTATTACAAACTAACTGCCAGGTAAAGGTAATGGTATACATGTATTACTTTCGGAACCATGTTTACATTTTGAGTTTGTGCTACATATACACTGTAGAGTAATAAAACACACTCTCTACTCAATTACTTGTGTATCATATCTTTGTATGATAAAAAGATATAGCTGAGAAATTTGATAATACTACCCGATCTTGAACAATTTCACAAATAAAATATAAACTTATTTGGGACAAGAAAGGAAACGATTCTGCACAAAGACTGGGAACATGACGAAATAATTAGCTAGAACAAAAATGAAAGAGACAAAAACTATAGACATGTGAATGGAAAGGAGGGGTCAAAAGTTGTGAAAAATTTAATGATGAAGCAAATTTAAGTTATATGAAAAAGGAGACTGCATACATTACTAGAAAGACATTTCCTTGATGTTCAAGCCTTTAGGTTTTAAAATTCAAAGAAAAACGGAAAGCTTTGAGTTCGAGTTATTGTCTGTGTTTTATCGTTCAGTCTGTTTTCAGAGAACAGTCTCCCGCATATCCGAGATGCTGTGATTAGTGAGTCTCCAGTCTGTTTTCAGAGAACAGTCTCCCTCATATCTGAGATGCTGTGATTAGTGAGTCGGACATGATTGCCGACTGGGGAGTCACTGTTGGTTCTAGGGGAGCGCGAATGTTCTGCAAAACCCGGTTGGCGGCACGTTTCGCCACTAAAGTTTGCCACAGCAAATGCACTGAATGGCATAGAGTACGCTCTCAGAAATGCAGAGGAAGGCGTTTTGGATGTTGAACACATTATTGGGTCCCCGTACTTCAGAAGTTTTCCTTATACATGGACAGGTATTACCTCTGGATCTATTACACTTTCTTGTTCCTTTGTAGTAAACCTTAGAGATGTTTTTCTTGCATTTAAACGAGCTGCTGACTAAAATGAAGCCTCAAACTTTTAACTTTCCAAAAGGCTGAAATCGGCGTGGATCCAAAGATCTCAGCCATTTCTGTGTCAGCAAGGACAATAGACCTGAAATTTTAAGAGAAAGATCCACATGACAACATTATTCACATGGTAGTCAAGCAACAGAACGCGATCATCATTTATCTTATTGCCTTAAGACCTCAGTGTATTAGTCCTGTTTTGTTTAGATACTGAGTCCAGGACCATGTAAAGAACGGATCTGTAGTACTGTCTTTTTAAGAAGATCGTGTACATTTTCTCACATTGAATCCTGAAATCAGCATCATCAGAAATTGAGACTTCGGTGTGGAATTTTTGCAGGACATTGGGGACAAAAATTGTAGTTGAGACAATGATGAGCATTAGTTGGTTTATAAAATGCGGATATACTGATGGCATTGTCCTGAATTTTTCAAGTTACATCAACAACTGGAAGCCCCGAATCGCAAGTGTTGGTAAGGAATATTTGATGGCAGGATAATAGGAGGATACGAAATGAACAAATGGTTTCAAATTCTAGAAAGGCTAAAAATCTTGCCCCTTCCCATTTATTATTTCATCTTACTTTTAGTCTTTGCTCTAAACAGCGATCGTCAAATTTATTTTACCAGTATTCTACCTATGACGTTACACTTCACATCTCAGTCATTTTGTTTCTTTTCCACGGCCCTTCGAAGACATCTATGTCGATGATCTTGGCCTTTCCCAACCACTGTCTTCTTGTTTTAATCACATTTTTACGTATTGACATATATATTGTTTTACCTTTTATCGCAGTTGACAAGAATTTTAACTTTTTTTGTTTATTTATGCCCCTTATGCTTACACGAGCTGCCTCAAAACTCTCTTCATTTTATTTTTGTACACCATAACTACATCGCAACACTTATCTTGTTGTAACTAAAGCTTTTTCAGCTTATCAGATGTACCTTTGCTCTCTTTAAAAACTATTTCATCCAAATTGTTTAAACGTTTTTTTTTCTGTTTTATTCTTATTTTTTCCCGAAACGGTGAAGCAACTTGCCCTAGCTATATAGAAAACACTCTCAGTATAACTCGATATTCTAGTCACTTGAACTTTCTCACCATTGTCTCAATCGAAACATCTTCCAAAAAACGCCTCTCATTCATATCAGCTTATCATAAACACCCCCATCATCAAATTCAATGAATCTCCAGCAATATCCTAAGTCTTTAATTCGTGTCAATATTCAAGCCTTAAAACATCAGATTTCATGTTTTAAGGAAAATCAAATAGTTCAGAAAAAAAAAAACTTTCACTTCTTGTCATTTCGTCATGGACGAACATATTCAATTTATTCAGATACTTAATTCAGAAATGTTTTGTTTTCTTAAAGATATCAAAAGTAAAAAATAATGTAGTCATACAAGTCAAAGTCCAATGCTGATGTCCATATCGACGATATCGACAAAAAACAATTCGATATCGAATCGATATCGAACGATTAATAAATTGGTTTAATGTAATGTCATGAATATGTTGGTCATTGGCTTGTCCTTGTCTTCTTATAAAATTTTAGTTTCTTGATATTTGGGTTATTGGATGTGGTTTGTTTCCATTGATTTATTCACTTTTTTACCTTTTCGGGGCCATTTAGGGCTTACTATANTGTGAGGTTCCTCACTGTGTTGAAGACCATATGGTGACCCCTAGATGTTTTGTTTTGGGTCGTTTTAACCTGGATATGGGATGTTGTCTCCTTGACATTTACCCCATTTCCTTTCTTTTAATTTAATTCTTTATTTATTTCAAGAAGATTGCCGACAGCCTAAAGGCTTTCTTTTTTATAGCTTTAAACTAAAGCTGATGTCAATATCGATGATATCGTCAAACACGATTCGATATGGACTCTATATCGAAGGCTTAATAAATTGCTAAAATAGAATGAACAACTTTAATTCAAATAACAATATCAATATGGACGGTATCGACAAACACGATTCGATATCGCCTCGATATGGAAGCATCAATAATAATAGTTTATATAATTGATCGTCGTTAATATCAATAAAAATGTCACGGGTGCCGAACAACGCAGACGAATTAAACGAAATCAACTAATATTAATCGTAGCTAATATTAATCCTAATCCCATTTTAGTTTTTATGCCCAACAAAGTTAGATGTCGTGTGCCGTCCGAAGATCTTCAACCCAAAGAGACGCTCTCGTATCCGTTCTATGAACCGTTATCAACCTTATAAGAGGCGTCATCTCCATCTTCGCTCGAAATACAAAATGCTAAGTTTAAGAACTATGTTAACCATGAATTATGTGTTCAAGACAGTTACCCCTTTATTGTTAATCCAGCTAAGACAGGTTTTATTTTGGGAGCTAGGAACTTTACTGCTGCTCAATGTAATGATTTTGTCCATTTCAAAGTTACATTGAATAAAGAGTGATGAAGTTACAACCGAAGTTTTTCGAAGAGGTGATGGATCCAGTGGTGGTGAAGATGATGCCGAACATTTTAATAGTCTTGTTACTAAAAAAAAAAACTCTGCCACTACAGTTGCTTCTAATTCATCAAGATCCTCATTCAGTAACTCCAATTATTCATTGGAACACTTACTTAAAAGCTCGGCTTGATATTTGGCAGGCTGCTTACAGTGCTGATGCACATGATGCTTTTTAGAAGAACGTGGATCGATTGCCGGAACGATAAGACTGAACATTATGGTTTATACGTTGCTTGTCAAGGTTACAACTAAGAAAATGCCTTTGCACTAATGATTATCTTTAGACGTCGTATTCTAATGGTTTTTAAATCTCCAAAGTACTCTGGACTCAAGTGATATGTATTTTTTCTACATAAATACCCTTTTAACCCCTGTGTCCCCCACCTTAGCCAAGCCGGCTGCAGCGTTTGGGTATTTTATACTATCACTTGATTAGCTTTTTGTTTAAAACAACATTTGTTCAACTTACAACTAACAATACTAATTCCAGTTTACAATTTCGCTGGTGGTTTTGCACCTACTTCTTTTTTTTTGCCCTTTGGGTTTCTGGACTTTCGAGATAGGAACTCTCGTGTAATTGAAGGCAGAAACGATCGCCTCGGATACCAGCAAGAAGGAATACTGGATTTCTAAACCTATTGAAATAATATATTCTACATAAAAAACAAACTATTTATGAAATTGAAGAGCATTTATAATTTTTCCTTTATGACAATTCTTTAAATAAATTTTGATTGACGAAAAAAACTTAAACTGAAACGCTACATATCCATTAAATATAAATCATCCTTAGCTCTACAGTGTTCATTCATTAGTGATTCCCTCCCAATGTATTGATGTATTGATTTTTTACGTATAAAAATAGATCTGTTTCCGGAGTGAACATGATTTCAAAAGTCCCGTATTCTGTTCGGCAATTCTATAAGTATCTTATTTTATAACTAGAAAACACGAGGGGACTTTATAAACAAAAGTGGATGATATAAATCGGATAATGGTTTTTATGAAATAAAAACGGTACGCTAGGCTATGGAATAGCCTTGGATAGAAAATTGCGTGTTTGATTGACAAGGGTGTGGTGGCTCATGATGTATTTGTATACTCAAATCAATACTTGAAGTAAGCCTTTCTCGGTACTTCTTTGCAATTTCTTAATCTGTTGGTCTGCACATTTGCTAAAACAGTCACTGATTCGATCAAACCTCTAATTTTATGCCGACAGCAACTCAAAGTAGTTTCGTGCTTTTGTTTTTTTTTTATGTTCTTGCATTCTCCTAGGGTAGCTCTTTATTCTTCCGCAAAAAACTTAATTCTATCTCTTTCCACTTTTCTTTCTCCATTGAGTATCTCCACAAACTACAATCACGCTTTGTTTAACACAATTGAAAAGTCTTTTATAGTATTTGTATATTATTGATTATTGCACAATACCTCATCTTTATTTATTAACTTCTGGTTTTAAATTTATACATTACTGTTCTTATTCTTCTAATCATATCTATATTTAGAAATCTGGCTAAGCGATGTTGCAATACCAATCCCATCATCCTCTACAAACCTGTTCCCAGTACCACCTATAGTAAATGTTAATAATACTTTTTAACTTCCACAAGGAAACAGAAAAAATAAACCCCGCCCCGTTTTATCAGGACGAAACTGGACGCCATTTTGATTTTCGAGAATCTGAAATTCCTATTGGTCAATGGTCTTCTGCGCATGCGTTCTCCTCACAGCGCAAGCGTGCTCCTCACTTCACCCCAAGAACTATCTATATAGCTAGGCTATTCCATAGCCTAGCTAATTTCGATAACTGTTGGGTCGTGTTGTCCTTATTCTTCGATGATAGCTGTTAAAAAGGATATTATATAGTATTGTGATTGGAAATCAATTTTCAGGTAATCAGAAAAAGTATCCATGTAGAACGTAAGTGCAGATAACACAGAAAATTTTATATCAATTACACAGATATTACATTTATATCCAGAAATAAACAGAATATATAAAGAGGGTAATTTCTTTTATGATGTTAAGGGATCTGTTTATACGTTTACTGTTTGATAAAATTATTCGTAACATTCAGAAATAACATATCTGTTGTCACAATAGCTGATAAAGCTGCTAATGCTGTTTGACTATCAATATTATATGTTTTTATGTAAGGCTTTTTATAATGTCAAATTAAGGAAAAATGGGTTTGAAATCATTGAACCTGCTTTATGTATTAATCGGACAAAAAGCAAAATCGGACAAAAAGCGACGGACAAAAAGCAAGTCGGACAAAAAGCGTCGGACTAAACGCAAAAGTTTCGGACATTTAGCAAAATTGTCGGACAAAAAGCAAAATCGGACAAAGAGCAAATTTCGGACAAAAAGCACTGTATCAGTCATTCTCTAATAATTAGATACTGCAACCGAAATCTAGAATAGATTAGAGTAGAATAACTACATAGTGCATATAAATCCACTAAAAGATTATCCAAAACAACGGCAGTAGAATACCGAAGGAACAAAGCACAAGATTACACCAATCAAAGTCCAGAGACAAGGCAAAAGCAAGAACACCAAAAGACAGAAGACCAAAGACACCACATGCCCACAAAACACACGAAAATTACATATACAAAACAAAAAACTAAAGCACTAACAGTGTGAACTCTCAATAAACAAGAGTGACATCAGGTGCTCCGGAAGGGTAAGCATGTCCTGCTCTGCACACAGCACCCGCCACACGGTCAGTAAGGTATATGTTTTGAAGCATCTGTTATGTAACTGATTGGTCATTGTCATTTTCTAACCCTGAAAAAAAACCAACTGAGAACCATGGTACGTGTAACTTCTCTAACCCTCAAACAGTACCAAGGTGAAATTTTGAAAAGCTTTTGTAATCACTTTAGTATTCCAACGGATCAGTTTTTTTACGAATCAAATATTTTTACCATCGTCATCGGGGTAATCGTGAGTTCCATATGACCATACGCAGAATCTAAGTTTACAGTTACTTTGGTATTTTGTTATTTCCTAAAGCTCTGTCACTTAATCATTTAAATTAACCAGACAACAAAGACAATTATGCTTGGTTTTGCATGTTGCTTCCTCTTCTTCTTCATTGAAAATACTAAAATGCATAGAAATGTTGGAGACATTTGTTTTGGTGAAAAATGTCGTAGTTGAACAAATTCATCTTTTGATGAGGTTGTTTATTCTGTTGTTGTTTTTTTCTCTGAAGTTAGGATGCTTATCAGTATCTAGGATTGCAGTTAAAAGGATAATGTACCACAATATCATTTTAAATCTCAAACTGGTACACCCAAAGTCAAAGTATAATTGAAGAGGTAGACAAATAACCTAAATTATATGATGATATCAGAACTTTTGAAAATTTTGTCAGACCAGAGGCATTTCAAATCAAATGTGTTCCGCTACGCTCGTGTGAGGCAAAATTTTAATAAATAAAACAGCTTTGGATCAATATAAAGGCCAGTACTAAAGTGAGTTAAACCCAAGACAATTTTGCATAGATTTATTCTAATCCTTGATCTTTTGATTTTCTGGTCATGAAGTACGCTTTCCAGTTTTATCTATCAGCATTGGTCTTCAAAATCAATTTAAGTCTACATGTGACATTGTCCTTGAAAAAGAACGTTTAAACTTGGAATATATATTTTAAAGGATTTTAATGAATATATATTAATGTAAGTTATTACGGACTTACTACTAAGTAAAGGTAATTGTATGAAGGATACCGACAGAACTTATTTTGGGTATTATATTTACATCCTGGGTATGGAAAGTCATATTACATACTCTCTTATCTACAAACATGTTTGAATCTATTTGAATATCTTAAAGCGTTATTTCTTGCTAATCCGTTATGATTGCTATAATATATGCTATTCCTAATACATCCTTTATTCATGTTATTTTTGCATGATACAAAATATATTTATCGAAAATGTTTTTCTTAGAAGTCTGTTACTATTACCAGTAGAAGTTATATCTGATCCACATAGCAACACGTACAATATATCCGTATCATATTTGCTTTCATTTTAAAGGATATTTTAAAACTAGCTTGTAGAATTGTCAACGGTTTGTTTACAGAATGTAAGTCTCTCCATTGTTGTGAACTTCGGAATACTATCTGTGTATCTGGGCATTGGTTATTCCAAGAACAATCGAACCTTCACAGCTACTACCCTGTCTAAGGAGGAGATTTTACAGAACCATAAACCTTTGGGATGTTTACCAAGGATGCAGACACCGATCTTTTCACTTTGTAATGTATACCAAAATTACACAAATGCCCATACAAAGAACGGTACATCGCTAGATCTGCCAAATGTTAAAGAAACCTATTTCTAAGCTGTTAACATTCATCTTTAAAAGAGGATTTTCAAAAAATATTGTGATACTTGCTTTTCAAGTCTAAAATAACTAAATACCGAAGTTACTGTAAATTTACTTTCTGCATATGCGCATTTCGACAACTTATGTCTCATCAGTGCAGATAAAATCTAAACGTTTGGAAGACCATAAACTCAAAGAAAAATGACATGCGAATACTGAAATATGCTAAAGATCTACCTGACATCTTGATTTCTAGATCATTATCATACTGTAACAGCATTAAAACATTGACCTTTCAACACTTTATACTACCATTCTTTATGAACAACTGAAATCAAGACTGAAAGATATTTAATTCATGAATTGTGACATTGACCTGAGATATAAGTAAATATACAGAGATGGGACATTTTCAAAAAATGTCCACTTTTGTAATTTTTGTAAATTTTGTTGAAAACTAAGGAGTATCTCCCTCATGCAAAGCTCTGTCCTTAGCCGATTTTGGCTTTACATTTAGATCATATTGGTTATTTGTTCTCTATCAGTTTTTAAATATCTTTGAGTTTATGGTCTTCCAAACGTTTAGATTTTATCACCACCGAAGAGACATTAGTTGTCGAAATGCGCATATGCAGAAATGAAATTCAAAGTAACTTCGGTATTTAGTGATTTGTTACCACTGGTTCGATGCCACTGCTGATGGACTGTTAGTCCCCGAGGGTATTCACCAGCCCAGTAGTCAGTAATTCGGTGCTGACCCGAAAGCCGATTCTATTTGGAACATTACAATATCTAAACTTTTGTAAATTTTGTTGAAAACTAAGGAGTATCTCCCTCATGCAAAGCTCTGTCCTTAGCTGATTTTGGCTTTACATTCAGTTTTTATATATCTTTGAGTTTATGGTCTTCCAAACGTTTAGATTTTATCTGCACTGAAGAGACATAAGTTGTCGAAATGCGCATATGCAGCCATGAAATTCACAGTTACTTCGGTATTTAGTGATTTGCCTAACACAAAAATAAACTTCTTCGATCCAGCAATTAAATAGTAGCTGTTGATAGCTTAATATCAGTAGACACTAAATACAGAATATGCAATCTTAAACATAAACCGAAGTGTGTAGAATTGACATATAAAGTATGCAGATTACACCAAAATGTCCACTTCGCAACGTTTTATTTTCCTCTTGCAAAAATGAGAAAAATGTTTTTTGTAACGTTATTTTTTGTAGTATCTGGAACCGCAGATAATTAAGTACTAGATAACAATAAGATACATCAACAAAATCAATAGCAAAGCACCACAGGCATACTTTTGACATTTGTGACAGAAAATTATAATAATATGCAATATCCAATTGTCAAATTCAAACGGAAAAGTCATGCAATAGGAAATATAATTCAAGCATCTAAATTACTTATCTTGTACCTTCAGTATTGTGTCAAGCAGATAATATTTCTTTACAGATTTTCTTATAAAAATTGAAAAAATGTACGAAAATGTCCACTTTGCAACGGTCCACTTCGCTACGATTTTGTCCACTTCGCAACATTTACGAGGAGTGAATGACGCCGTTACGTAGTGGACATAGTCACACATGTAGCTGTCAAATGCGGTCAAAACTGCTACTCTTCCTCTAGTTTTTATATTAATTACCAGCAAGCATGCATCAGAATTCTTGCAATTTATTCTTATAAAATTTTGTGGTAGAGGTGCAGCAGTATGTCCAATACACTAAGAGGTTTGTCCGCTACGCAACGTCCTTATAGCGTTGCGAAGTGGACCGTTGCACAGTGGACACATTTACATGTTACTGGCGATTTCTTCTTTATAATATATCATAGAACCTCAATTCAACAATTACCGTACAATGCACAAGGTTAGTTATGATTTCTATGAATTTCATGATTTTTTTATGGACGTCTCTTGGAAATATTGACCGTTGCGAAGTGGACAAGAAAAAAAAATACGGTGTCAACTGTGCCAACAATTCCAATCCCCTAAGAGTAGTGGATTGCAACACATCTGTTCTATGCTATTTTACAGATAGAGTAGTAGATGACAAACGTTTCTGCAGCAAAAAATTCCATCTAAATAACATGACGAGCGCTCTATCGACTAGTTAGTGTTGGTGTTGCGAAGTGGACATTTTTCTATGGACGCCCATTTAAAACTGATTTGAGAAAAATTGTTACAACTACTCCCAGTGAATGAACTCGTTTTTAATTGTTTGAATGCATTTCTAATAGATAAAAGTTAAAAAATGGCAAACAAAATCAAGCAAATTATACAAAAATGGGATGTTTGCAGATATTTTTCAGT
>MJUU01048406.1:22818-52862 GCA_002080025.1 Modiolus philippinarum | reverse complement strand
GATTATTTATTTAGTCATGGATAGCCAAGATGTACAGTTTACTCCTGAAGAGGTCGATCAGCTTGTTAATGTCTTCAAGGCAATGAGGGTTAAGCCGAAAAGTGGATCACCATCAGACATGTTGATATGGATGACAGACTACATAGCATCAGTAGAAACTACACAGAATCGATCACATTATTTATTCACCCCCGATTACCAATGTTTGGTGGGGAGAAAAATCGAAATCGACGAGTATGATGCAACTTTAAGATCTGCATTTTGGCATGGTCTCCAGTCCAACATCAAAAGAATTAGTTGGTATGTATTTGACGTTAAAACAACTTTCAACGACTTGATGATAGCCACACGACAAATAGAATAAGAACATATTCAAGCATTACCACAGAATTTGAAACATCAGATAAGCTGGATACTACTTGTCGACCTAAAAAGAAAAAGGAACATAACAGATACGAGAAAACCACTGAATTAGATGATTATACAGAGGAGCTACAAGAACAGATACCACCACCATTAAATAGACATCACAATATCAGGTGTTGGAGATGTACATAACAGTAGAATGTCATGTGAGATTGGATCACTCAAAGGGCATAGATACTACGACAAAGCTTACACAACAAAAGCCGCAGTTGGTGTATCAAGAAAACAGCTAAATCAGATGATGCAAACAGAAGTACCTGGATTAGTTGGAAGTGCAAATGAAGTGGAAGTAACCATCAATAACCACAACACATTAACATTACTAGATACAGGATCGACTGTTTCTACGATCAGTGAAGAGTTTTACAAGAATTGCTTGTCAGATCAACCAATACAACCATTGCAACACTTCTTCGAGATCGAATGTGCAGATGGTCAACAGATGCCATATTTGGGATATGTTGAAACAACACTTGCTGTTCCAAGCAACATCACAAGATCACTGGATAGTTGCATATTCCTAGTTGTACCAACAAGTAAATATCATGCATCAGTACCTGTTTTGATTGGAACAAACATCCTTACCGAGGTACTTAATTCTACAAAACAGCAATTTGGACAGAAATTTCTACAAACAGCTCTCGTTTACAAACACTATGGTATTTGGCATATAGATGCATGGTCCTTAGGGAAAAGGAATTGGATAAACATGGAAAACGTCTAGCCTTAGTGAGAAATGCAGAGACTAGTCGAAGGATTATCACGCCTAACAGCAGTATCATCATTAACGGTTATCTGGATCAGAAAATACTATCAGTACCAACAACCGCAATGCTTATGCAAACACCATCATCAGCAATTCCAGATGATTCGGACATTACACCAGCCGTACTATGCTACTCGTACAAGCACACTGATCGAATACCAGTTCAAATCAACAACGTTTCAACACGAGCAGTTGTATTAGAACCATGTTCGACAATTTGCGAAATTCAACCTGTGATTATTGTTGACCATCCAATATCAACACCATCTGTTAAAAGGGGTCTTAAAACGAACTTTTCTTCATTATTGGATCAAGTCAAAATTTTCAAAGATCTTCTGAACCCAGAACAACAACAGGAAGTACGACACTTTATGGAATCTTTTAAAGATATCTATTCAACTGGAGATTCAGACACAGGACATGCAATTGCAATCAAACACCGTATTGATTTATTTGACAACACCCCGTTCAAACAACGTCACAGAAGGATTCCGCCATCAATGATCCAGGAAGTCAAAGACCATCTCCAGGGACTTTTATCAGCAGGAGTTATCAGGAAATCGAGATCACCTTGGTCATCCAATGTAGTACTTTGTCGGAAAAAAGATGGAAAGATCAGGATGTGCATTGATTTCAGACAGTTAAATCAACGATCAATCAAAGATAGTTATGCCCTTCATAGGATTGAAGAACTTCTAGACTCACTTGGTGGTAATACGTACTTCTCCGTAATAGATATGAAGAGTGGTAACCATCAGATAGATATTGAAGAGAGTCACAAGGAACGTACAACCTTAACTGTCGGACCACTAGGCTTTTACGAATTTAACAGGTTGCCTTTTGGTGTAGCCAATTCACCGGCAACATATCAGCGAGTGATGAGGGATATCTTAGGTGAGCTGAATATGAACATATGCCTCATACACTTGGATGACGTCATTATATTTTCCAGTACTTACGAAGAACACTTCAATTGGTCTTCCAACGCCTTCGGGAAGAGAGATTCAATTTGTCACCACAGAAATGCAGTCTGTTTATGGAAAAGGTCAAGTACGTAGGGCATATTGTGTCCGAAAAGGGCGTAGAAACGGACCCAGCTAAACTTGACAAAGTGAAGAACTGGCCAACTCCTACAACACCTGATGAAGTAAGACAATTCCTGGGCTTCATTGGGTACTACAGGGAATTCATAAAGGATTTTTCAAAGATTGCAAGACCTTTAAACGACCTGATGCCTGTAGGGAAAGCCAGGAGGAAAAAAAATGGGCAGAAACCGAAGCCACCACCGAATTTGGAATGGGAGAGTAGATGTAACAGTGGATTCATTCCGGCAGTGTATTCCGTCCTTTTGGATAAAATGCACTAGGGTAGAATATCCACAACATCTAATTTACCAATCACAATAGAGTACTGACCATGACGGAATAAACATCAAGGTAGAAATACAATAGGTTGTTTATATACCCGGAAATTCTGCACGCCGGAAAGAAAGTACGCTTACACTGACACCAGCTTGCATTTGAAGCCCTTAAAGACAAGCTGTTACAACCACCGATACTCGGATATCCTGACTTCGACCGTCCATTTGAACTTCACACAGATGCTAGTTCACATTGATTAGGAGCCGTTTTGTACCAGAATCAGGATGGGAACCAGAGAGTTATTTCATATGCAAGTCGAGGATTGACTAAAGCAGAGTCCAATTATCCTACCCATAAGTTCCTGGCGCTTAAATGGGCTCTGACAGAAACTTTTTCAGACTATCTACATAAGAAGTTTAATGTCATCATGGACAATAATCCCCTTACATATGTGCTTACTTCAGCAAAACTGTGGACATTGATGGGTAGCAGCACTAGCTCCATATCATTTCGATATACAGTATAGATCTGGGAAGAGTAATGCTGATGCTGATGCCATGCCGAGTTTACCAGGAATCATCAAAGACAACGAGCGACATCGTTTGATTTCCACAGAATCTGTAGAATCCGCTTGTAATGTCATCAACATGAGACTATCAATATGACAGCAGAAATACCCGATGATGTTTTGGATTCAGAAGAACTCAAAGGGAATATTGATGTATAGGGAGAACAGCAAAAGGATGAGTTGGTTAGCACATGGATTGATTAAGTGGAAAAGGGGAGAAAACCAGCTAAGTCTCAGATACCACAAGGGAGAGCCCATGCTGCAATGCTGAAGAATTATGATTTGGCGTTTAAAAATCATTGCATTTACAAAAAAATATACTCTCACGTGAAATCAGAGTTTTTTTATGATAAACATTGTCTTGTATTTAACACCTATATTCACTGATCTGACCAATATTACAATACAACTTGAGGAAAATCTAGTATGACATATAAACTAACTGATCACAATTATTACAAATGTCAATTCAACCGGTTTCGACGGTCTCCACATGCAGTAAACTAAAACTTGCAATATATTTTCAATATACCGATAAAAAAAGTCATATCTATATAACCCATCATGATGCTTAAACACGTGTAAGGGAAATATGAACTAAAAAGCGTATAAGACACGAAATCCATTAAAACATGATCAGGGGCTTCCAAAGAGTGAGCAATTTTCCACTTAAAATGTCAAAATGACGTACACAGTTATAATACAGTGCTGAAGAACAAAACAACAGTGTAATTTGGGGAATCAAAACTAGTGCAATCACTGTCAGTGTCCTTTATCCTTTAACATTCTCATGTATCATTGATTGACAGGTAGGTCTACTGTTTCCAACAGGCAAGGCTAAATAAATCAAAACTAAGGGACCGACCATTTAACTTGAAGGGGGGCTATGGTTTTTTTCTAAAAAAAAATATTCTGGATCCGATTTTATGTGAAAAAAATATTTTTGCTGCCAAAATGATGAAAAAAATTTTCTGACGGAGGCCTTCTGCCCCAAAAAATAATGTTAAGTTTGAAAAAAAAATATTTTGTTGATACACGTGAAAAAAATAAATAATCTGTCCAGAAAAAAAACCATAACCCCCCCCCCTTCAGGTTTAATGGTCGGTCCCTAAGCAAAAAAAAATGTACATTGCGTATCCACCGCTACCTACAAATCTCTTGTACAACATATCTGTTTGGTGTTTTACATGTCTTAATTCAAAACCCCTCGAAAGATCACAACTTTAACTGGAATTATTAACGTATAAGCGATTACTGCTGATGATCTTCAAATGCCATCCGATTTTCTACAAGACCTTGATTTATCAAATATCGGTCTTGAACAAACACGAACATAGTGAGTAGTATACAATTGACTAACAATACACAATACATAAACAGAAAAAAATATATTAAAATAATAGCATTTTACAGATGATTGTTTCAACGTCACAGCTTTCAGGGTGTGTGCATTTGCCATGGTTGATAAGATAGCATTTAATATGCATACAAAGGTCATTAGCTCGGCATAGACATAAGTAACTGTATAACTTTGTTATCTACATCCCTGCTGTAAATCAGTAAAAGTTTTAAAACGCATATACGACAAACAAAAACTTAAGTGTTAGCATAGTAAATCCAAAATTATTTATGATACCCTCAGTAGAATTTCCGGTAATATCTGGCGGTCTATTTCGTTCATCTTGTCATATCCTAATTACTGTGACCGTATTAATCCATTTACTCTTGTTTGTTGTTCATGAATCCTAGATTAAATCCAAAATTATTTGATTATTATACCCTCAGTAGAATAAACGTGACAATTTTCTTAGTACTACAACCTGTATGTTACTGTTAGACTTGCTACAAGTCCCTCTGTAAAATTTGCTCCTTTAATAATTGTCCCTTTAATAATTATGTATGCTATGAAAATGGCATGTTTATTACTATCAGTAGTGGTTAGTATACAAGTGTTGTCAATAAATTTAGCTGCTATCAGATGGATAGGATAAAATAAATGATTTTAATATAAGATTAAAATAAATAAGTGAGGGACTTGTAGCAAGTCTATGTTACTGTAAATTCAATACAGGACATCACTAAACCCTAACTGTTGAAAGGTTCATAGTGAACGGCCGCATTTCAACTATTACATTTCAACTGCGCGATCAAACGGTACCTTACAACAGCGCGAGTTTTTTTACCTGTAACCTTCAAGGGAAAATAATTTTTTTTTTAATTAATATTATTTTCATGGGGTGATTAGAAAAAAATAAACAATTTTGTCCTTTTGAAGAGTTGAATACTTACACAATAGTAAATGACATTTAAGGCAATATCAAAAAATTTGGAATGTCCAAGGGTTGTGATATGGACCAAGGAAACTGATATGGCTTTGGCTCGGGCCATATCAGTTTCCTTGGTCCATATCACAACCCGAGGGCAGCCCAATTTTTTTGATATTGTCTTTTATGTCGTTTACTATTGTGTTTATTGCATTGAAGAAATGTAAATCTATATCGTAAAACAAAAAGGCACTATTCGACAAAAAAAACAAGAATATTATTACAATAAACAAGTGATTAATCCTGTAAAACATGAAAAAGGACATATTCTAAAGCCACACTACCTTAATGTCAAAAGCGTCTTCCTTTTCAACCCCAGTGTTTAAATATTCAACAACAACAAAAAAACAAAAAACAAACAAAATATACAAACAAACAAACAAAAAAAATAAATAAAATAATAAATAAGTAAATAAATAAACAAACAAACAAAATTAAACAAGATTGATCTTTTCAAATTAACTGTTTTTTATTAAATTGGCTTCAAATCGTTAGTTTCTAAATATTTGTACTTACATTGAAATCAAATGAATTGTTGTTTGATGCATTTATTGATAATCGTAAAAGTTAAAATGCGTATTATGAAACTGAAGTCAGCTCAAATCCCGCGGTCCGATTTCCATCCGATATTGACCGTCAATATCAGAAAATTGGACCGGCGTTTTCCATTCTCAAGAATTCTACATGTCAGCTGATCAGTATTAAACCAATGAGATGTCAGAATTTTCAACGCTTTTTTATTGACCTGTAAACCAGTATACATCTAGATCATCGTTTATTTATTCACCTCCTATGATATGGTGGCGAATATAGTGTAAAATCAAAACACCTATATAATAATGCTAATAACTTTTTGTGGTCGTTTTAATCTGAATATGGGATGTTGTCTCCTTGACATTTACCCCATTTCCATTCTTTTTCATAATGATGCAACAGACTATAAGTCCCACTTTAATATTTGTTCCAAAGGAAAATATATTACATAATACTTTTTCCCACTGGAACAAATATACATCCCAAAACCAACATTCCACCTCACCACGATGGGCAGGGGAAACAGAAGATATTGAAATGCATTTATTTCAGATATTCCTTGAATAAATGTCTATGAATATTTTACAAAAGGATATGGAGTAAATGAACATAAGACCATAACACATATGTTAACTCCAACTGCAATAATTTTAATGAGCTGTATGGCCATTTCGAAAATAAATTCCTCGTCAGTACAATAGCACTAGAACCCAAAAAGGAACCCAATAAAAAAAGGAAATCCATATTCAAAAAAATACTTGCTGGCTGACGGAACAGGTTACCTGCAATATTAGATAAGTAATAAAATTACAGGTAAAAAACTCGCGCAGATGAAATGTGTTTTCTCGTGCAATTGAAAGATCATTTTCGTGCAATTGAAAGGCCGATTCGCGAAAATGAAATACACCGTAGTGAACTCGTGATGAAAAACAACAATAAGGCTTTTTCAAGTGCTGATACCAACTCCGGCTTTTCTTTTGTCTTATTCATGTTTTTCCTCTGCAGTGGAACTTGTCTCTTTTAGAGATATTCATATTTTATATCCTGACATATTTGTCCTATATGTTAGTCTGGGCAAAATAAAAATTTAGCCTTATGACTTGTTAAATCAAACTGTAATCCTTCTAATTCTTGTTCAAAATAAAAACTTCCCTATGGAAGCGTATTGATGCCACAAGAAGAAAAAAAATATCTCATAATTATGAGATAATATCTCATAATTTTGAGATAATATCTCATGATTTTGAGATAATATATCATAATTCTTTTTGAGATATTATCTCATAATTTTGAGATAATATCTCATAATTTTGAGATAATATCTCATCATTTTGAGATAATATATCATAATTATGAGATGATATCTCAAAATTATAAATAATTATCTCATAATTATGAGATAACATCTCATAATTATGAGATATTATTTCATAATTTTGAGATATTATCTCATATTTATGAGATAATTTTCTCATAATTACGAGATAAGTATCTCATAATTACGGGATAAGTATCTCATGATTATGAGACCTTATCTCATAATTATGAAATCTTATCAAATCTTATCTCATAATTATGAGATACTACTTCATATTTATGAGATCTTATCTCATAATAATGAGATATTATTTTATGAATATGAGATAGTATCTCATGATTATGAGTTACTATGTCATATTAATGAGATAATTATCTCATAATTATGAGATAGTATCTCATAATTATGAAATAATAAGTCATAATTATGAGATCATAATTCATAATTATGAAATAGTATCTCATAATTATAAGATGTTATTTCATAAATATGAGATATTATCTCATAATTATGAGATTTTTTTTCTTCGTGTGGCATCAATACGCTTCCGTACTTCCACAATGATGTTAGATGAAATCAATAAACAACATGTTTGGAAATTGATCTCACTTGCTGATCATGTCAATCATGTAAATGTCTCGTGTCAGTTTCTAGAAATATATACCTGCATCATTGTCTAGCGAAATGGTTTTTGCATTTTTATGACTACGACAACTCAATTTTTTGATAATATGACATTTTTATCAAAAATATTATACTCAACACCCCTTTCAATGAATGGCGCAATGATACACATAGCATCGATGATAGCAACAAAATGGCTGCATACTTGAGTCTGAAGACAACACTTCAAATAAATTGAGTAGAAATTATAGAAACAATTTCTAACTGTTGTTTTCCGGTTTATTACGATAATTTCCCACGTTTCGATAGTTAAATTTTCACATTTTAAAATGTGAAAATTTAACTATCTCGATGTGAGAAATACACGTAATAAAGTGGAAACAATGTTAGAGACTATATATTTAGGTCATATGTTCTCATTATTTTTCTAAGATTTTTTTTCAGAGATTTTGTAACAATAATGCACTTTTTCAAATTATCCCATTCATTCATTTTCTTAAACAACATAAAATCCGAAGCAATAAAACAAATTAGGACATAATTTATAAAGGCCAAATTCTGATTTTGAAAACACCAAAATACAAGTAAAAACATGAGAGGACATGGAGTAAATGTTCTAGAGAAAAAAATCTAATAAATATGACGATAAGAAAAAAGCACAGAAAATATTGTTGTTTATTTATGATGCATTTTACAATAAGCATGGCAGTCATAACAAAATTGCTGAACAGAATTATTAAGAGCCAAGATCCAAGAGGCAAAAAGACAAAGCACGTGGAAAATTTGTCCACATTTAATGCTCCAAAATAACATAAGAATTGAAGTACTCAGAAAATGTTCACGATGATACTATCTAAGCAAATATGAATAAGGATAGTTTCGAAATTTTATTTTCAAACTTAAATCGTTTAGTTTTTTTTCAAGTTATAAGTCTATACAGATATACAGATACCTATATCATCAAGCAATATTTCATACTGAACTATTGTCCTTTCGTATCTCTTTCCAATATAAACTCATCAAACATGGAAAATGAACACACCCTTAAAATTTTAATTAAAATTTTATAACTTGAATCTATATATCATATCTTGGCATGATATAATACAAAATTCTTTTGTTGGTATTCTCATGTGTCTTTTAGATAATTTATAATTTATTTAAATAATACAACTGCTTTTTCATTGAACAAATAGTTGAAATATTCATTAAGAGCAATAATTCCTGTGCTTTTTATTTGCCCGAATCATAGCACATCGAAGTAGATCCATTGATTGTGAAAATATTAAATCATTGCATAAGTACTGAAACCAAAACAAAATGAGCTTAGCTTAAACTCATAGTAAGCTCAAGACGGTCCCTAACATAGGATCATAATATCTAAACGTGACGAAAACGCAGAAACTAAAACACAGATCCCGCTACATAAAAACAGAAATGATTAAAAAAGCATTACTTATTCAACAAAGAGAAACAAATACACAAACCACACTATACCACAACACAAACCAGCCAAAAACCAATACAAACTAAAATCTAACCATACTAAGAACGGGTGTCAAAAACTTTTAATGCGTTCATGCTTATATGTAAAGATTCTGGATTAACGGCTAAGTAGCCATAACCCCAAACATCTTCATATATAATTTGTATAACTGATGAATTAGAAAAATCTATTATTTGTAATTAATTCATTTACGTCATATCGTTGTTCAAACACATTTATGACTGCTTTATCTATTAATGGTCAGCTGCTATATTTGCTGTATTTTGATTGGAAATCAATTTACTAGTAATCATCAAAGTCGTTCAGGTATAGCCCAAGTGCAGATAAAATAAAAAAGATCTCAACACAAGTGTCAGTCATCAAGTTATTACCTTTATCACCGGAAATGAAGAAAAAACGTTGGCAGAAAAACATATTACAACGTTGTTAACATTTCTTTGCATGACGCTCAGAGAAATCAAAAATAGTCGTAATCAATTGCTATATATAACTTTTTAAAGTTCGAATTAGACATAACCAAGTGCAATTCTTTACCCTTTTATTTTCATTTTGCTTTGAAGACTATTCAGCACTAAAGAACATTTTGTAGAAACAACAAGATGTGTTTGTGAAACACTACATATGCCCCCAGATTCCGATTTTTACCCCTTTTTGACCCCTATGACCTTGACCTTTGACCTTTGACCTTATTTTTTTTTGCATATGTATGTTCCTCTTGACTAGACCTATACACTTGCCAAGTATCAAAAGTCTACCTTATATAGTTCAAAAGTTATAGCCAAGGTTAAAGTTTCGGACGCACAGACCACCAGACAAACAGACAAACAGACAGACAGACAGGACAAAAACAATATGTCCCCCGATCCTCGATCTGGGGGCATAAAAAGCAGACATAAACGTTGTTAAAAAGGTTAAAAAGCGAAATTCAAGAACATATTCATAAACAGAACAGACAAAACAGACAAAGCTAGACAGATTATGTGCTATTATATTAAAAAAAACTTTATATAATGACTTCAACACAAAGAAAACAATAAAAGCGTTATTTAATTAGCTTAATTTTACCATGTATATGTAGGGATTTGTCCCATGTACATTTACACCATATTCTTTATTTGTGTTTTGAGCTTTAATTTTCGTTGATATCTATATATACTTTTTTAAGAGAGATATGCACAAAATTGCAGTTCCGGTGGAAAATAAGAGAAAAATGAGTGTTGATTGTTTTATATTGCTACAGATTATCAATATAAAAAAATGAAAATATATGATAACAAAAGTAAAAGAAAAGAAAAACGGTTTGGCTGCTCATATGGCAAAAGTGTGAGCAAGACTTTCAAAACAAACTATCATTTGATCTCACAATTAATCGTTATCAGTCAAAAAGCTGTATATACATCGCACATCAATAATATTAGGTGCTTTATTGAATATTGAAGTATTTCCTGAGCCAGATTAATCTATATTTTATTTCATATTTAATGCTTATGTTGGACTGGAGTTTGTCTCTCTTGCAACACATACACAAACTTGTGGAGTCCGTAAAAAGATTCCCCGTGTGAGAGATGTATGCTATATATACTTTTCAGTTGTGATGTACTTGTTCTTGACAGAATTTCTCATATGGATGCACTATTATAATGTGTTTTTTTTTCAAATTTTGGCATTTTATTTTTTGTTTTCAAATTTTTATTCTGACCACCTGATTATTGTGCCTACATCTCATAATTTTATTATGCCAAGTGTTCTTACTATTGACTCGATGAGTGCCCTGTGTTTGCTTACATGTTGTGTTTGTCTTTTATTTGTCTTTTGTAGGGCAACGGATGACAGCGATTGTAAGTTGACGATCCCTCATCCATAAGTGAAAAAACATAGATGTAGCGTTGCTGGACATCTAGCAATAAATTCCGCTCAAACCGGTGCTAGGGGCTGTCTTGAAACTTCTTATGAGCATAGCTCATTGTTGAAGGTGTTATGGTGACTTCAAGATGAAGAACGCCAATAAAAGTGTTGTTCCATAGCTTGTTTTACCATGTATTTGTAGAGATTTGTCTCCATATCCGTTCATTGCTTATCTGTGAAGCAAATTCATATAAATACATCTAGCCTGTTAGATTAGAATATATGTATTGAAACAAACATGGTATTGTAGGATTAATTGTAAACTTGTCAAGATAAGTCATCAGTAAAGCTCATGGTGTTGAAAAGCGCATCAATGGATTGTATATCTGTAATTGCTCGATACTTAAATTTACGATATCAAATTGTGTAAAATTTGAAAACTCTCACCACAGTCTCTGACCTTCGACTGAATTTTTTATTTCTGCATTAGTACATATTCTTTTGAATATTTCTTTCGTTTCCAAAAACAACTTATAAGACATTCATTATAATTATTGTGGTTGGAGTTAATATATGTGTTATGGTCTCATGTTCATTTACGCCATATCCTTTTTCGTAAAATATTTAATACAGGAGTTTGTCATTTATTGCAGCGTGGAGTTGGTAAAACAATTCCCCGTGGTAGAGATGTATGCTCTTTATTTTTCTTAGATATGGTGTACTTGTACATGAGATAATATCTCATGTGTACACTTTTTTCAATTACTATTATCTAAATACATGTAAATTCTAAAACCTTACTATTAACTCCCTCCCAAATGAAAACGGACATTTTCAGCTAGATTTCACGTCTTCACGGATTTGACATAATCGGATTTAACTCAACCCTGGATTGACTCACTGATAGTGTGACGGGTGCCGCTAGCGGAGCAGGACATGCTTACCCTTCCGGAGCACCTGATGTCACTCCCGGTTTTCATGGGAGTTCACACTATGAGTGCCTTAGTTCTTAATGTTATCTTTTTATTTCCGTGCATTGTAGCTGTCTCACGTCCTTGTTTTGTCTTTGTTTTTATCTGTTACCGTTTTTGCCATGTCTTTGGACTTCGATTTTTGTAGTCATCGCTTCCCTTGTTCCTTCGGTATTCTACTGCCGTTGTTCCATCGCAGTTTTGTCCTAGCTTAGTTATATTTGGTATTACTGATTATTCGGATTTGGTTTGGTTTTATGCATTTTAAACATTTTTTGAAATTATGGATTTCCTTTGTTTGGGTTCTAGTGCTGCTGATGAGGAATTAATTTCCGAAATGGCCATACAGCTCATTAAAATTATTGCAGTTGGAGTCATTTACTCCATATCCTTTCGTAAAATATTGGTTGTAATACGGTATGAAATAGATCAATATTGACTACGTGAATTGCTCTGAATATATTCTGTAAAATTCTACTTATTACATTTCATGGTTTTATTTTGAAGGATCTACTCCTTTGAGATTTCTTAGCTTGTCTTTATTTTTGTATATATTATTAGTACACCTTTTAGATTTTAAGTCTGGCCCTAAATCAAGTAGGATGATTTTGCAGTTGATTATGGCAATTTTGATTAACATCAGGATGATTTTGTAGTTAATTATGGCAATTTTGATTAACATCAGGATGATTTTGTAGTTAATTATGGCAATTTTGATTAACATCATGATGATTTTGTAGTTAATTATGGCAATTTCGATTAACATCAAAAACAATGAAACAAATGATCAAATCAGAAATCAGCAGAAATCATAAAATGTCCGTCATCTAAAATATTGAAAGAAAAAAAATTGATAACAACGGCATCAAACACTTTTTAATTTGTTTGAATTAACTACAAAAATGCAAAGCAGCATATGTAAAATACAATGTTTGACTTTAATTGATTGTAAAGGGAAAACATCATAGTTTTACATCTAATCAGTCTCTATATTATTTTAGGCTACTGAGTCGGAAGGAAATTTATTTAAGCTTGTCCGTCAAATCGCTTACTGTTTTAAACCAAAGAGTTAGTAGGCAGCGTTATAACTGTTTTATGCCACTAAGTCGTAAAGCACGGCTTGTCCATCAAATCGGTTACACATCAACAGCTGTTGACGATCTTTGTGAATATAAATTCCAGTAGGTCCAAAAAGCTTGTCTTTACCCTCCAATAAGAATACACACTGCTTTCCATCCGCTGATATTACAATAAGATGGTCTGTATCATATCCGACAACATATACGTTATCATTGCTGTCCGTACACAGCGATAATGGTCCTCCAAATATTTTATGGCGAAATTTCCAGACACAGTGCCCATTTAAATAGCAGCAATTAACTGTGTTGGAATCATATTCCGTATAGTACATTTTGTCACGATCAACATGTAAACTGCATATTTTTTCTACATTCATTGGTATGGTGCGTAAAATTTTACCATACAAGTCGAGAGTTTGAATTCCGTGACTTAATACTGACACTATAAAATTATTGTTATTGTAAGAGATCCCATAGCAATAGTTTTTTGTTGATATTTTGCCGGCTATTTTGTTTCTTTTTAATTCAAACATAAGTATGGATTTTTCCCGAGGAACAGTAACCGCTATTTTCCCATTATCAATGTTAACTATATCATACGGTTCCGATCTCATTTCAATGTTCCTTTTATGACTTCCATCAGAATTGAACCAAACAAGTCTTTTATTTTCTGAGTCATCCGTGAACAGAACTTCATTATTTTCAAGCATCACACAGTGTCTAAGAAAACTTGCTGTTGGTACACGAGGTGCCATTAACGGCGTACGGTAGAGTAACCGGATGTTTGACAGAATACTTACGGAAGACAAATCATCCTGAAGATCCTTTTTCATTTGACATAATTTAGACTGGTGTTTGATGACATCCACGTCAGCAAAAGTGGTTACTGATGCCAGAATGGAATAGATATTGGTGTTAAAGGTTATATCTAAACTTATATCTTGAAGATCAGCTTCTGTTAATTCAGAAACAAATTCTTCTTGCTCTTTTGCAAAGTCCGCTTCTAATTTCTTTGTTAATAAAAATGTTTGCAAATCCGAAGCAAACTCTCTTATGTAACTGATGTTTTGAGCAATATTTTCAATCTTTCTCTTTCTTGCATCGATCCTACTAAGGAATATGGCTGTGTCCGAGGAAAATTTTGAATAAATTTCTGAGATTTCATTTACTACCTTGCTCTGCAGGTCATCTAAATATATATTAATTTTGTCACGGAGAGTATTGATCTCTTTCTCAATTTCAGACTTCTCCTCTCTAACAGTTTCTAAATTTTCTTGTTTGATTGTGGTAATGTCTTCAATATTTCCTAAAATATGTTCTATTCCATGTTGAATATCCCACAGTTTGGTTGAAAATTTTGAATTTCTAGAAACATAAGATATTGGTAAAATTCTAAGACATCTTTTATGTTCTGAGATACATTTACTACAAAGTGGAACTTCATGTGCGTCACAGTAAAGGTCAAAGGTATGTCCGTGTTCACTACAAGTTTGTCTCATACAGAACAAAATAGACGGCACCTTGTCTAATTCCTTTGTTATTACGTTGTGTTTTCTTGAAGCAGCTGATGCCTTGTGGTGGTATAAACAAGTTTGACACAGCCCTTCTCCACAAGTCGGACACCAAACTATGGATTTCTGCCTTTCATTTTTAAATGTACATGGTCCACATGGTACGTATGTTGCAGCACTCATGGTATTTTAAACAAGATATGCTACAAAATCACTTGAAGTATTGTGCGTGTGTTCTTTTCCATGGAATGCACTATAATTTGTAGTTATTATGAATTCTTCCTTATTATGTTATTTAGAAGTGATTTATGAATGAAAGTCACATGCTATATTCAGTTTAATAGACAAATATAGTTCTAAGGTCAAGCCATTGAAACATTTTCTGAAAAAAACTAACACTAAAGAGAACGGATATTGTATATATGAGACTTTTCCATCCGGGAAATTGTTAGAACTATAAATACAGTATTGTTCATCCTGTTTATCCCATTTTAGGTCGATTCCTCATTGTAAGTTCCTGCTCTTGAAATGACCTTCGATATTAATGGTTTTCTTCCTGCCAAAAAACGTCAAGGACATGACATTGTTTTTAATTGTTTTTTTAATGTAAATTTTGATTGTATTCTGTTTCAACAAATAGTACATATTAATACGGTAATAACAACAAAAAAAAAGATAATACGAAGTATGAATTTTTCCAATCATCAAATTGAAATATTTGAATTTTGGAAACTATGGATGTCTGCCTAGAGCACAGCTATGTCCTTAGTTTCTTCATTGACTATTCCTTCGGTAATTTTATATTATGATTGTGTGCCATACCAAAAGTCGCTACCATTAGTAAATGAGATGCATATAATGAAACTTGTATACAAAGTTTCAGCTTCCAAAATGAATACTTCAGAAGATTTCGCTAATTATTGCTGAATATATCGAAATACAATTTCGCTCATTTTTCCGTCCTGAGTGCAAATTTCAAAATCCGAAACCTTCGGCACAGACAACTTTTATAGTGTTACTTATACCATTATTACAAGATTTTTGCGATTTAAGGTGTAAGAGGGGTTCCAGCTGAATCGATTTTTTCGTTTTTAGGACCCACTAGAGGTCGTGCCCTTAGGGGTCATACCGAAATTCCGACACCCTCTGTGAATTTGCTACACAATATGTGAGTCGATTACAGAGTTTCAACTTTTTAGCCCAAATGGCCTTTGAGATTTCTTCAATTATTGGATGTCGCGAAAATTCGTTCTCGCCCATAATTTGCCTTAGGGCGTTTGACAGAAATTTCGAACCCACAATGCACTACTCCAGATCATACTCTAGTATGGTGCCAAGTTTTAAATTAGTATCTCTTATAGTTCCAGAGATATCGGGGAGCATTACAAACGCACGTACGTACATGCGGACGGACTGCATTGCATAATCACCCCGCTTTTGCTAAGCGGGGGGATGATAAACAATGAAAGCATATGGAGTAAATATAGAGTAAATGTATATGAAACAAAAACCTCTACAAATATATGGTAGAGCCAAGCAAAGAAACAATACTTTCCTTGTTGTTCTTCATCTTGAAATCACCATTAGGCCTTCAACAATGAGCTCTGCTCATTCCTCATAGTAAGTTCTTTATTAAATGTATTACAACGTTTCATATATCCTTTCATCTATCCCATGGTACGATCATCAACAAACATCAATAAATTTAGCAAAGCGCTCTTACAATCACTGTCATCCATTGCGCGACATAAGAAATAGTGTCTCAAGCTAGTGGACAATTACAACATATAGAGGAACACAGCGTACTCATCAAGTGGATTGTAAGAACTTGGCAATATAAATTAGATGTAGGCACTATAAACAGGTGGTCGGAATAACATTTGGAAATTACCAAAAACACACAAAAAAAAAGATAAAATTTGAAAGTTTGATTGTATATCCATATCAGAAATTCTCTCACGAACAAGTATTCACGTCGGCCGACGCTATAGTTGAATATTGATTTACAGGACAATACAAAAGCGTATTCACCTCTGCAAAAAGTCTTAATTGTATGCTATTTCTTCCATTCTCATCGTTGGTTAAATGTGCTAAAATATTCCATGGGAGAAAACATTCTCCTTCAGCTAGGTCGTGATTTCTCTCTGGATAGCAAAATTTCAATTTTAGCATGCTCGCTAAAGCTCGCATGTCAAAAATTTAAATTTCATTATCTCTAATGACGAAATATTTTCAAACCACTCACCAGAAGGAGAATCTAAACATAATAAAAATTAATACACATGTATCTCAACTACTTCGTTATGTATGAGTATATTTCTTTAACAATATATTTATAATTGATCAGTGCATTTTTATTACGTAGTAAACATTAATGTAATAAAACAAAAACAAAAACAAAAAACAAAATGTTAAACAACAAAATGTATGATGGCACAGTCGCTCTTCTTTTGCGTAGATGACTGGTTTCCCGACTATGATTTTTGGTACTAATAATAAACTAACAAATAAACAAGCTATCTGTGTTCAAACAATCTCAAAGCAATATTTTAGTATTGATCAAAAAGGCCATATGGGTATACTTTTCCTTTATATAAATGATACATGCTTCTCCTGAAAGAAGAAAAAAATGTGCAATAGTGAATCTCATCTCGAATAAAGAGACATTTGAAAATAGAGAGATTAACAACCGCAACGTTAGTATTCAAGCTTATAATATTAAGTTCAGAAAAGCATTTGTTAACTTATGTGGAAATTGTCTTTACTGTTATAAAATTAAATATACACGAGATATCTGAATATGATTTTTTTTTAAAAGTACACATTTATGTCATTTTGAAATAAATATTTTGCAGGCCCTACAAGTTCAGAAAAGTGTCAAGATAAAGATTTAACTGTGCCCTACGCTAAATGTCGCATTCTTTGTAAGGGGAATCTTTGATATATCTTTAAATTAGAATTCAGGGCGAGGTGTAATGTTGGTAGTCATAGTCATATAATGCATGTCTCGTAAATTTACCGATTTGGAGCAATGCTTCGGTGTATCATGTTTATCATCAAATATCACTTCGGTATTTAGTTATTTGTTTACATATTATCTTTATAGTACCTTGTTTTTTCATATTGATTACATGTTAAATGCGCAATTCTATGCAACTCTGTACTTTACAGCTAAGTTCAGTTTCCAACCGTTATAAATTTGGTACGAGTGTCATTTCTCTGTGTAGAACGAAACATCGGGTTGTAGAACAGAAAGCAAGCTCGAAATTCTACGCAATGCTCCCGCACCAAAATAACAACTTTTTCATCTTGTAAGTTAAGAACAAGGAGAAAAGTACCACGAAATAACAGCTTCTATTATAATTCATTCATCCAAAATAACCCATCACCATGTAGTCACTTAAGCCTATTCTATTTTAATACCCAAGGAATCCAAATGATATATTAGAAGTATTAATACTTATGTTTTGACTTACCTGCACTTTGCACAATTACTACAAAAAACATAAAAAATCATTGCTATAGAAAAGCATTATTCATCACTAGAACTTATCAAAACAATAATCACTATTGGACAATTGGTGTTATGTGTTTGGGTATCATCGGGTAAGATCCATTCCATCTTTAGTGCGAAGTTTTGTCAACCACCTACACAATCGAGTTTACAATCGAGATAAGACTGTGAAGCCCTTAAATGCTTCTCCATATTACATAGCACATATGTTCCGGCTGACAAAACATCATTTTCGTATGTAAAGCATATTATTACAACTGCCTCAAAAAGAATGATGCATTGATCACAATACACAAGGTAATGCTACATAGAACGAGTTTCATTTGAAAAGAATGAACCCCTCTCCAATTATAGGTCGTTCATGTCTTCATTCAATATTCAAACTAAGGATGACGATCAAGACCTGCCTTACATTTATTGGGTACCCACATTACACAAAAAACAGTCAAAGGAAAGATACATCACTGGATCTTCAGCCTGTTCCACTACTGAATTGTCCATGGAAATAACTAAGATTTTGTCTGCACCTATAGACAGATATGAAGAATATTGTGAAACTATCCATGCTTAATTGACCAAAAAATGTCGAAACCTTATGCGATGCACCTTTGCCAAAAACATTTCCGTTGCAGCCGCATCTGAATTTCAGGAGAAATGACAATATTGGCTTTGTTGGAAGAACTAGACAGATTGTTCAGCGAAATAAATTATATTAGTTATCGTAAATCATAAATTGTGTATTATTAATACAAGTAATATAATTCCATTATTGTGTAGTACCAAAACCAAAGTTCCTCGTTAGTCTACTAATTCAAATTACATATGAATTAGGTTAGGCCTGTGTGAGACAACGGTGGTGTTCACATGAACAGAGGTAATGAATCCTTCTTTTGTTAGACCGGAGTGACCCTCACCTCATCTTCGTCCTCCTTATACTGTGCCTTTTTATTTACCTGTTGTGGTTCAACTGTCTTCCCAGCTTATCAGCCTACTCCTTTGGTCAGTTCTTTGACAGAGCTACATTGATGAAGATCCATCTTCTCACTCGACTGAGGGGGATTAGCTAAGATCATGATGTCAACAAGGAACTCTGATTTTTCAACTCATCGATAGATTTTGGCTCATTTAGATCTTATGTCTTGTTCAGGGTTGATAAAGGATAAAGGGTTACAAATCCTTTCCTGAATCTGATCATACAAAGTCAGACCTTATCTTTGTGAATGAGCATATGTGATTTTCATTTTAGTAATGGTTCTCCAGGGAGCAAGTTTTGACAGTTTTGACCCTTCTACTTTTCTATTATCCAAGGTCATAATCAAATATTTTGATATTCGTGGTACTTTCTTTCGCAAGGGTTCCCCCTCTTGTGATAGAGTATTTGTAGGGTGTTAAACAAATAGAAGGCCTTAATTTTAGTCTAAGTCTAATGATAATCTCAGCCTTTCTTTCACTGAACATTCTTTAAACAGAAGACCATTTCTTGGCCGCTGAAGGAGGATAGTTTCCCTAGTGATTAAAGTGAGAAGTTTGATGAAGTTAAGTCTTTTCCTCTTCAGGTTGAAAAGTCTTGTTTCTGCTCTGCTACTTTAATGGGCGCTTTTAACTAGTTTCAGTATGCTTAAACGGCAGTACACGTTTGATGGGAATAGTTTCACAAAATGTTAAACAAAACTATATTGTCGGAACCACTTTAGAAGTCACTGATGTCTTGTTTTTACTGGATGAAAAATAAATGTTTTTGTTTTCCCATTAACATGCTTTCAGATGAAGTAAGCAAGGGTCCCAATAATATAAAATTTTTCTTTCTATTAAGCATCTTCTTCATATCAATCCATTTTGGTACTACGAAGGGTTTGATTCTCTGGAAAAAAGGAGCTTTGATGGTTCTGGACCTTTTTTCTTTTTCAGGTATGGATTAAGATAAGCTAACTTTCTGCATCAATCGAATGGTCCTTTCAGTATCTCAGGGGTCGTAGAAATGCTGTTTCCATCTCTGTCAGCTGTTCCACTCAAACTTTCAGTGACCAAATATCCTTGCAGAAATTCTTATTTCAACAGATAAATTCGTACTCCTCTTCAGTTAGGATACTTTAGAGGAAGTGAATCTACCTTTTTCTCCAGGCTGAAATTCTCGATTTTTTCCGAATAAAAAGGGGGAAAAATAAGACCAGATTTCGCCCCATAGGTATTGAATATGTATCCTGTTGTACTCACGATGGAGAGCAAGAAGTGCAAGTATTCTCTGTCAGGGATGATGACAGCCTCCCTGGATCTAACCGCTGCCTAATTTGACATCCCGATTGCACATTATCCCCTCAAATTCCTAAAGTTCGTTTGAAAAGAGATTTATAAGAGTCCAAGACTAGTTGTCAACCTTCTCTTTGTGTAAGTGGCAAAGCACGTCTGTATAAGTGTCAATATATTTCTTTATCTTCCTTATATTTATCATTATGGTTGTAGATTAGCAGGGGGTTCTTTCCACTCGCTGTCTTTTCGGATATCTTGACAGCATTTTCTAAAGGACTAACACTGTTTTCATCATTAACCTCAATCTATACAAAGCATTCTGATGATCTCTGTGCCTTTGGGTGACTAGTTTTACATCAAAAAGTGTTTTTTCCCTCCAAAAGACTTCAATTAATTTGTAGGGTATTTAGCTCTTATAAAAAGTTCATCTTCGCTAGACAATGGTTACGATCGGCTCCTCTCGAGTAGAGGAAAGGAACGTTAACCTTGGCTAACGAAGATGTCTAAAGTTGTGATATTAAGATTTTTATAATTATGTAAATATAAATTTGACAATTCAAGATGTGTTATATAAATACACATCTTGAATTGTCATTGTACTTACAATCACAAATGGTAGGTCCTTCCCCTTCATACAATTTAGGTCCATACAGATTGAAAAAAAAGATGATGTTTGGGTCAAGTGCGTCAGACAGGCAAGGGTAAGTTCAATAATTGTCTGATTCAGATTCGACGACGCTTTTAGTATCTGTTATCTAAATTTTTGACGGTAGTACTTATAGAATAATGCCGGGTATTTTTACCGGTGGTATTTACCAACAACTAAAATATTAAGCGATGAATTCAGTCAAATTTGCAAACATGCAGTTTACATCAAGATCCTTATAAAAGTGCAGTCTGTTGCACTTATAGTCAGATATTATGTAATGTTTGCTGACATTTCACGTCTACTCCAAATTATGATGACGCAAATATTTATTAAACAGTATTTGCCTCTGTTATGAGGTCTCCTTACACGCATGCTACAAAAGTTGGGACAAAACATTTGGATACATTTTGGATACAACAAATCTACTTTAAAAATATAATTTCTAATATAAAAAACAGTCAAGTCGGAAAAATTACAGAATTACCGAACAGAGTTGTCAAGAGACGATGTCCATGAGACAAAAAGACAAATCAGGTGGAAACCAGTGGAAAAAAATGTCAATCGCAATAATCTTGAATCAGAGTTCGGACCGAAACTTCACATTTTCAACAAGGGACTGATATCTATTTAAGGAACATTTTGATTATCTTATGAGACGGAATGATTTGAAGCCTTGACTGATAAGGCGGTAATGGAGATAACGATGTCTAAATAGAAAGTCTGTATGATTTGTGCTAGCTCTCGCATGAAACATACACTCCGTAAGCAGGAGGAATATTGCTTCCATGTTAGGGGAATTGATAATTTTGAAATTAAAATCGCCCCTTGTGTCGTAAATTTTATACCGAGATGTTCATTTTCGTCAAACTCGACATGTAACTTCAAAAAGATGTAGATCTAGTGGTTTCTGTCGTTTCCTTTATTTCTATATCTGGTTGATATATCAATGGGAAAAATTTAGCAAAAGATGCGATATTTATTAAAAGAACATCAGCAATATATCTATAAGTGAGATTGAAGGGTCTAGTATTATCTTTTGTTTTATGATCTTTCAAAGAAATTCAGTCTCGTAAGAATATAAAAGCAAATCTGCGAGTAGAGGAACACAATTAGTGCATTCTGCTATGCCAACTTGATGTTGATAAAAAGTAACTTCAAATGTGACAAATATATAATCAATTAGAAAATCAAGCATACTGCACACCTTTTTTTCATCGTGGCAGACTTTTTATTAAGCCTTTGTGTGTCTTGTCTGTTTTTTAGTTAGTTTACTTTATGTCTTTAGGAGTCTAGGGTGATGTTTATTTCGCTGAACTTGATTACTCTTCATTTAGGGGCCGACTCCGACCTGCCGTTGGGTGTGCGGTTTCCTCACAGTTCATCGAAGATCTTATGGTGGCTTTGAGTTGTCATTACTCCCCTTGCGGTCGTGGTCTCTTTGACACCTTCCCCGTTTCCCTTCTTTTTCTATTTTCCTTTAAATGTGTTTTAGAAAAAAAATGTCGATTTATAACTCATACAACATTTTTTTTATCGGCAAAGGCTTTTTGATTGATACCTTTGATTCGTAATTTTAGTTTATCAAGAGGAAGCGTGGTATACAGTGTGGAAAAATCAAATGTTTTGGCAGAAAGTTTTTTTGAAAAAATGAACGAAATTTAAGATTTTCCGATAAATGCTTCGAGTTTTCAAGTATTCACTTTTGATTTATGTCACTTCGAGCATGAATAGTTTTACAGTATGCTTGATGTCTGTCTTTGACTGCAGACACAATCTCAGTTCAATAGACAATTCAGTAGTAAAGCTAGATAAAGGTCCTGCGATGCATCTTTTCTCATATGGATTTTTGTGTAAACTAGGTACCCATTATAGGTGATTGGAAAGGATTTCATCTTCGTCAAATGGAACTCTTTTGTATGTAGCACTACCTGGTGTATTGTGATCAATGCCTCGTTCTTTGATCAGACAGTTGTAATAATGTGTTTTACATAGAAAAAATATGCTATTAGATGCTTTTTTGCAGGTACAGCGAACTTGTCATGTTATGTAGGAGGCACTTACTGGCTCCATGATCTTCAATTACAGACTTAGGTCGATTGTTAACACATCTGCGTAGTTTGTTAACACGCCTCAACACTAAAGGTCGAATGGATCTTACCAAATCTGACAAGGACTCAAGTTCTGGTTCTTGATCTGTCTCTCTTAACCCACGCTCTGATGTACTCCTCAGCAGCGTCCATAACGATCTAATAAATCTGGCAACTGTAATTTCGACTAATTTTGATCAATCTACATCTTGTAATGTATATATATTTAACCTCTTTGTTTCGTTTTCAAACAACTTCGTTGGATACGATTTAAGTTTGTTTAAAAACTTGAAGAACATGGATGACATTACCATCTTGTGGACCGCTATCTGTTTTCCAGATGACAACAGATCTTTTCCTTTAAATGCTTAATTGTTGTTTCCAGTTCGAATTGAACTTACTACAGGAATTGACATGTTCAATACGGTGGGTGTCTCATAAGAAGCACGAGATGCTAACTCTACAGGTGCACCTGATATCATCCATGGTTTTTATTTGGTTTAATAGTGTTGTTCATATTTGTATGTTTGTGTGTCTTCATTTTTCTTTTTTGTGCCGTGCTCATGTTGTGTCTTTGTTTTTCCGATGTTGCCGGAACACTAACTTTATAGTACATTTTTATTATGAAAGAGTTGTTCTTAAGTAAAATATTGATATTGTAATATTGGATCTTGGATTGTAATGTCGCATATTTTCGGCTGAGTTGTTGTAACCTTAGAAAACTCATCTGCAAACAGTAATGTATCTAATTTACCTCTCAAATCCAAAATTATACTAAAAAACTGTGAGCAAAGCTCACTAATATATACAACTGCTCCCACATTTGACTCCAAAAGTAAAAAAAATTCAACTACAAAAAAAAATCAAGTCAAATCAAAATTTTTTTAAATAGCTGGTGCACAATGGAAATATCCACTGATCATTCTGTGAAAATTTCATTGAATTACGCAAAGTTGTCCAGGAGGAGTTGTCGCCACAAAGTGTTTCCCTTTGGCGGACGGAATAACGAGTGGACGGACGGACGGACGAATTCACACCATGATCACTATATACCGTCCGTTAGAGCGGGGGTATGATAAAAAGATTTAAAAAATTCCTTTTCAAAACAAAACAAAAACAAAGTCCGGTCGAATACGAACAAAATTACCTCCAGCGTTCAAAAAAACCTGTTGGTAGTCGAAAACTGCCGATTAATCAATGATTTATTTAACATGACATCTAACATTACAAAGTTGAAAATAATTAATGTTGGTAAGAGTACTTTGCCCGATATGTTATGCTTGTTGACAACCTCGCATCCATGACGAAAATGATGTAAAACTGGGATTGATGTAGCGTTGTTCAACATTTAGCAAGTGAATTCCTCTTAAACCGGTCCTAGGGGCCGTCTTGAACTTATTATGAGGAGGAGTGTTTGCTCATTGTTGAAGGCCTCATGGTGACTTCAAGATGAAGAACAACAATAAAAGCGTTGTTCCATTTGCTTAATCTTATCCTGGATTTATAGGGATTTCGTCCCATGTACATGTACATTTACTCCATCTCCCTTTATTTGCTTTTTTACAATTTACAGATACAAAAACGGCATCCACCAATGACGTCACATCTACAATCTGCAAAAATACGGCATGTGATCGAAAACTGCCGACGTTGCCTAGTAGAATAAGCAATACTTTTCCTTAAATTCCAGAATATTGTATAAATTTATATTGAGGCAAGGTCTGACTGGAGTAAAAAAAAAGACATCGAATACAAATATGGTACACTAGATTTAAATGATTAAAAACCATACAACTCTCTCTGAACTTTACTTGTAGGTCACAGATCATACCCCAGCTTTATTCTTTTGCTATTAGTTTGACTTTATTAGAATGTCTTAATTTTAATTACACCAGTAATAACCACTGTTAGCTCAATATAACCTTTGAATGTAATTGAATTTAATAATCTAAATTGATTTAACAAATACTTACAAGAAAAGGCTGAAATAAAAAATATAAATCTAACAAGAGCACCTTTATGAATAGATAAAACCATTGTTCTATAAATGTTTCCATAATTGATGTTTTACAGTTTTTTCCATCATTATTTACATTTTAATTAAGTTCAAAAAAGAGTTCATTATAATTACAGCATAAAAAATGCTTTATATTGCAATTCCATAAGAATCCATCACCAAGAAAAAACCTAAATACCATAAAAAGCTAGATAATTTTCTGTGTCTCAGTGACCGCGATTTTGCTACATTATTATTTTAAATTACGCGCAATGGCATGCATTTACTAGCCAACGGGATATGATTAATTATCATGTTGAAAGTCATAATGGCTCTATGTATTTGGATAGGTTTTCGTCTATATTTTGGGGCTGCTTTAAAGAATAAAATTACCGATGTTAATATAAATCTACTTCTATATATGGCCATTTCGACAACTTATTTCTCTTATTACTCGGTATTTATTGTATTTTGAAACCATTGGGCCGATGCCACTGATGGTGGACGAGAGGTCCTTAAGGGTATTCACCAGACCAATAAACAGACTTGTCTGACATGATAAAATTACCTCATGTTTTATAGAAATTTACTGTTGATATCAAAGTTCTAATCCTTTTAAAATACTAAGGCTTCATTCCGTGTATGGCACTCGGTGGATATCCTTGCTCCTATTTCGATATTTATGTTAATGAGTACTTCTTTTTTGACTACTTTTGGATTATGGCTTTCCATATTGTTTAATTTTAATGCTGCTGATGAGAGGTTACTCCTTGAAACACGTGAACAGCATAATGAAATTAACCGTTTAATGCAACTTCGGTATTTATTGTATTTATATCTCTTCAAGACAGATGAAATAAAAAAACTTTTGGAATCTAGAAATCGAAACATGAATAACAGATGATAGTTACCAATTAATCAAAGGGATTTAAATTGAAAGCCAAAAATCAACTAAGGACAGAATTTTGCATGAGGAAATTACCCTATAATTCTAAACAAAATATTCTAAAGTAAGTGAGAATCGAATCTAATGTAGATAGGGCAAGTTTCCAAATAAAATCGGATTTCGAGCCTGTTTTTTGCTTCTAGACTTTGTAAAATGTGAGGATGTTTTGTCAACTCCTTTTTTTTTCTATCAAGTCTTTTATACATTTTATATGAAGATATTCTTAGAAAATTATATCCATCTATGGTGCTCATTTCTATTCTTTCAATGTTCACAAGGAGCTACCTAATTGTTCCAATACATTGACTTTATTTTTTTTTATTATCGAATTGAACTATTTTGTAGTTATGACTAACAAATAACAAAATACCGAAGTTACTGTGATTTACTCACTGGAAATGACCATTTCGACAACGTACGTCTCTTCAGTGCAGATCAATTCAAAATACTTGGAAATCTAAATTTGGACATGTTCTTATTTTGGTAATAGTGCAATAAACCAAAACTGATGTTAACACTTACTTGTTCGTATATATCCTGTAAATAGAACGTTTAAAATTTTTAGATATCATGGTTTTAGATATATGAAATAAAAACCAAAATTAAACTGTTATTCAGACACTGATTTTGTTGATTTGATTGATTTGCTCATCCCATGTTTAAATTGCAGAACTTTCACATAAACATTTAAGTAATAAAAAAACTTTTCATTAAATGAGGGTAATAACAAAATTACTGAACTGTGAAAAGATGTAATAACATGCAATGTTTTCCAAACTTGAAATTTCTTTGCTCAATCAAATGTCACAGAGATCAAGAAAATGTTGAAAATGAGATATCATCTCCCTCTTACCATAAAAATATGCTAGAAAGTTCTTATTTGGCATATTATTTGCACCTTTATTGAAAATGTGCATTTGAAATGGATTTTTGAATTTGGTTTATTTTACTGAAAATAGACACTTTTGAACTTTGTACATAATTTGATGTCCAATATTGATGGACAGTGGTTTAATCCCTTTTGTCGATCTAAATGATCTAAACATAACGCAAAAGTTTAGTATTAGTAAGAATATAACTGATAGTGAAGCTATTCCTTAATTTATCAAATTTCTATAATAATAATATTTCCAAATAATGATATTTTCAACATGAAATCTTTATTATTTCCCTTTTTGTCTTCATATTGGTTTGTAACAATCTTTCAATTGTAAACTGGTCTTTTTCCTATTCCATATTTTTGGAATGGACACTTGCATACTTTTATGGTTCTACGCCGCAGACAGACAACGTCATTTATATTTCAAATGTTTCCAAATTTACTACTATTGGATTTGACTCTGCCATGGATTGTAAAGACAAATAACAAAATACCGAACAAAACAAAACGAATATTCCCTTAGGAAAATCTGAATTCACGTCCAATTTTTATGCAGCTAAAATGCCAATGTTTGGCTTCTTTTGTTTGTAAGTTACTCCGAGTGCAACTATTTGTCCCATTTATCTATCTTGCATTAGACATTTTCTCGATTGATATTCCTGATTAGAATGTTTGTACCTTTGTTTTTGGCATTCTACTGTCGTTGTTTGGTAACTCAAAAGGCATACATATGCTCTTGTTTCAGAAAGTGCAACGATGTATATATAGAGAGTTAACAATTTACTGGCAAAGCAAACAAAGATTCAAAACTGAAAACACCTTCACCGCATGAATTTTCAATATCATAGCAACTATGATGATGATGATGGTATTGCAATTGGTGGTGGTGGTGATGGTATCGTTGGTGGTTGATGATTGTGGTGGTTGATGATCATGGTGGGGATTGTGGTGATGGTGATGGTATTATCAGCGATGATGATGATGGTGATGATGATGATGATGATGATGATGATGATGATGATGATGGTGGTGGTGGTGGTGTTGGTGGTAGTGATGATAGTAGTTTACATACCTTATTGTGCTGGAGATAAATAAGGCATAATTAGTCAAGGCTTGAAATTGATAATAGTACAACCAATATCTGTATTTTCTTTATTTGAAAGCTCATCATAAACTCTGAACTTTATATTACAAATAAAATTAGACGAACAATTTCATCTTAATAACTACATTTTCTAATTAGTAATGTTTTGTCTACCTCTATTACATTTTGCTAAACTTGATATAATTATGAGAAAATTTTCGAAAAATGCTTGATTGAATGATAAAAGAATAATTTTTCAAAATTAAAATTTTTCTTCAATCGAATAATATTTTGGAAATATTTACTTACTCATTGATTTGTTCTGTACTGAAATAGAAAATAAAATACTATTAAGCATATATTATAAAGGGTGGAAGAGGGGTTTCACTAACAATCTTTTAACAAAACAATTTTTATGATTAACAGCAAACAAAGCTTTTTATTTCTCTTTAACATTTAACACAAAGTAAAAATTTAACAGAACAGAAAACTCCAAATTGTCCAAAACAGTAAACAGCTGATTTATTTCACCAAAAACATTTAACAAACAGCTGACAATGCCGAATATACATTAACAGGAAAGGTTTTGCTCGCCTTCTGTAATAGTATATTTGTTCAGTACTGATAAAGAAAACAGAATTTATTTAAAAATTATTATATTTCTTTAGCACCGAAATAAATTTCACTCGCTTTTCAGGAATTTTACCGCCCTATAACTTGTATATTTGACTATTTACCCCTCCTTATCATGATATATTTGTTCAAAATATCATTTGACAATTACTTGTAAGGTATAAAACAATAGTTAAAAAGTTATTATGCCGTTCAGAAAATTTAACTATTCAATCTCAATGATATTTATATCAGATTTCTTGTTGCGTATAGTTCTTAATTTTTACCATACTATTTAAAGAATTTTTAGGTTTTTCACTTAAGATTATTCATTAAAAAACCCTTCTTGTCAAAGAGACCGAGTGGTGTCAACGTTTTTGGTACGTAAGCTTCAATAATTCGTTTTCTTTACAATCTGTATCACCAAGGATGTTGATTTGCTATTTTCTGTATTTTGTAAAATCACTGGTTTATTTTGTTTCAAGTTATAAAAGTATATAAGTCACTTCATGAATTACACTGATACTTTGTGTTCAATATATTTTAAGTGCTTGAGGGTGTGAAAAATTGGAACACAATTACCCACACCTATGACACTGCCACCTGTGTCGAGGGGAGTTCAGTCTAAAACAAAACTCTCCTTACCCACACCTATGACACTGCCATCTGTGTCGAACTATAACAAAACTCTACTTACCCACACCTATGACACTGCTATCTGTGTCGAGGGGAGTTCAGTCTATAACAAAACTCTACTTGCCCACTTCTATGACACTGCCATCTGTGTCGAGGGTAATTCAGTCTATAACAAAACTGTACTTACCCACACCTATGACACTGCTATCTGTGTCGAGGGGAATTCAGTCTATAACAAAACTGTACTTACTCACACCTATGACACTGCCATTTGTGTCGAGAGGTATTCAGTCTATAACAAAACTCTACTTACCCAAACCTATGGCAGTGCCATCTGTGTCAAGAGGAGTTCAGTCTGTAACAGAACTGTACTTACCCACAACTATGACACTGCCATCTGTGTCGAGGGGAGTTCAGTCTTTAACAAAACTCCACTTACCCACACCTATGACACTGCCATCTGTGTCGAGGGGAGTTCAGTCTATAACAGAACTCTACTTACCCACACCTATGACACTGCCATCTGTGTCGAGGGGAATTCAGTCTATAACAAAACTCT